>ML210222.1:0-133658 GCA_004369085.1 Coprinopsis marcescibilis
TCTGCAGACGATTCGACGATTGAAACGTCGGGGATCTTGGAAGCGTCCTCATCCTCTGCACAACGGTTGAGCGAGACGCCTATGAGGTGAATCGGGATAACCCACACCTGGTTCAACATCCAAAACCATCTCCATCGCTTCTTTCCAGAACGGAATCATCGTATTCAGACCGGTAAGATTGAAGTCATCTTCGATGAAATCCTCAGAGACCTCGCAGAAGTATTCATGTCCAGGGAGAGCGCAGAACCAGCTGATCCAAGTAAGCGTCGAGGTTGGGGTGGACGAAGCTGAGCCGCGATCCATTAGTTAGCCAGTTGAAGATTGTGGAAGATGATTGAAATGAAGATGAAGTGGTATCAAAGGGAGACGCTCAATTAAACCAGACACGTACTGTAGCCGTCTTCCTGGTCGTCTACCTCCTCCATTAATTCGTCACCCTCCCCGGCTGCATTGACAGTTTCATCTCTCTCCAGTGCTGCGTGTGATTTATCCATTACAGCCCTCGTGCACCGATGCCGGGACAGTGAAAGTGAACAGAGAAGCGATGGCGAGATCGAATGCAGAGGAGAGATGATGCAGGCGCACTGCAGTCAACCCTTTACAAACTCCGATCGATTGTTCACTGTCTCAGCCTATGTATTTAGAACATTCGTACAACGGTCAAGCAGCAAAGTAAGGCCCAGGATATTCAATGGCACAAATATTGTGCGATGCACACAGTGTTACATTATACACGTTACATGGTTCGAGACGTGACCTGACCATTGAGGGATTCCGAAAATTGTGACCATCATCAATTGCCCTAAACCCCAACTTAGGAGGACGTATCTACATCCTTTCCACCACTCGAGATCGTAAATCTCAGCAGCAAAGGTGCTAACAGTTGTTAGACATCCACAATAGCCATCAACCAGGCCCAGCAATATCGAGCACGCGTTGGGAGATACAGGTGGGTTAACGCCTTGCAGAACGTGGGATGCGGCCAATAAAGCAGAGCCAAAGGTATTCGCCGCCAAGGTTCCAGAAGGTAGGTAAGGGTATCTGGGGTTGAGCAGTATCGATAGGAGGTATCTTGTCAAAGTTCCGGGGTATGAGAAAATGAGGGCAGCTGTTGCTTGATGGCGATACCTCTTCGGCAAGACAAAATATGCCACAATTGCTGCACCATACATCAGAGCGGAAAGCAAAGAAATGGCATACCGCTGCCACCAAGAAGGGAACTTGGGAAACGTCAACTTTTGCGCTACGAGGGAGGCACAGTTGAAGCCAAAGACGAGCGATCCAAGGCTCAAGGTGAGCGTCACGAGTGAAATACCAATTCCATCAACAGCCTTTAAAAGAAATTAAGATTGAAATATTTCCATAAAGCCAGATTCACCTCGATTCACTCACATTGGATAGATTTCCTCTCCTGTACCCGCCGGCGTTTATCCAGGCACCGAAGATATCAAACTGCCACCCAGAAAAGGTAGTTAGAGAACCGCAAAACCCTAGGTAACGGGATAGATATGTCATGCGAATGGGGTGAACAAGGTTGTCCTAGACGTACCGGTCGTAAGAGCAGTATATAAAGGTCCGTAGCTAATCCGCTGGGCGAGTGAGATAGTAAAGTGTGTAAAGCATATTAACCCACAATTGACCCAAAGGTTCCTTCAGCCGCAAGCAAATCCCCATCACAAAGCAGCCGAGACCTTGCACGTACAGAAGAGGAAACACGCTCTGGCCATCGAATGATCCCAAAGCCTGTAACCCCAATCTTGCAAGCAACCCAAGAATGGATGCGGGCGCTAATAGCAAGAGCACAGATGGGTCGAATGGTTTGAATGTCAGGGCTCGCCGGATTCCCTCGTCTTCGCCTGGTGGGCGATCAACATCCTCGGCAATATGGGTTGCCACAGCTTCTTGAAACGACTGTGGTTCGCCTTCAAAAGTGGTTCCAGTGATTCTTAGGCGAGCATGAATATTCATAAGAGTTTCAGACTGAGAACGACGCCCTTCCGCTGGCAGTTCGACATCCTGAGTGGTATGGGGTGCCTGAGAATCTTGCAGAGACTCTGCGTCATGGAGATGGTGCGCTGAGCTGAGACGAGCTGACATTCATAAGGATGATAGAAGGATGGACAGCTATGGACAGGTCAGAAATGGCGTCAGGGGGGGATGAAAATGCAAATAAAGACAAGCATGTCTTCCCTGCCATCACTGTCTTCCATCCCAACTTGATACCATCTGGACTTCATGGAATATCTACCTCGTTATCAGCAACCTTTCACATTGCAAGAGGCCGTCAGGCTCGACGTTTCTGTGATCGCAGAAGGTGGCTTGCAAAGCTGTCTGCAAAACGGCTTCCTTCTGATGTTCACTCAGAGATTGCAAGACTTCAGCATTCTCTTTCAAAACTGAGAGAGACGCAGGAACTGTTGAAGGCTCATCTCGAACAAGTCGATCCCTCCGACCCCGACATTCTGTTAGCCTTCGAAGACAACAATGGTGTCATGTATGTTCATAATAATTGAAATCTTTCGGGTCTCTCAACTGGACCTCAGCGGGTCACAGCAGGAGCGAATAGGGATCCTTAGAATGGCTTTGCGGGGGAAGGGTGTCTGCATGGACGAAGGAAACCATTACAATGCCGAGGACTCGATTACAGCTTCACAAGAGGCTCCGCAGACATCAGGTGTCGATGAACTATCGAACAATAACGACGAAGTGAACACTGGCCATGGTGTATACCTCTGAATTATATGTCCTTTACCCTACAAGGCATGTATGTAGTCTGGAGACTAAGACGGGTTGTTCGGCTGCACAAAGACCTCTGGCCAAATCTTCCGCAACTCCTCTAGGGATGAGATGTCGGTCATCACATGCTGAGCACCTGGCAATCGCTCATTGTCAATCTGGCTCAGCTTTCCTCCTTCCACACTTTCCAACCCCGTTTCGCAAAAGTGGACGCAGTGGCCCCAACCTAGGCTGATTGCGGCGTCGACGTTGCTCCTGTTATCATCGACGAAATAGCATTTCGATGGATCTGTGATTTTGGCCTTTTCCATTGCCTATTAGGCGGTACTCCTAGAATAGATAAAACGTTACTGATTGTATGGGACGAGCACATACCATTGTGTAGTACTCTGGCTCCGGCTTGCACACAAAGTTTTGAATGCGATAATCGCAGTATACGATGTCTTCTACTAAATCGTCAATCTTAAGAATTTTGAGGACACGCATTGCATGCTAGAAGTGTGTGGTCTCAGCGAACTACCGCGCTGAGGAGCATGGCGACGTGACCCACAGGTTTGAAAGCGTTGGTTAGAGCCCAAATTCTAGCTTTCGACTTGTCAACATCGTCAAGCAACTTCCGAAGCTTGGGATCGAAGTCAATCATGTCCTCTAAGGGTAGGGACCCATCGCATTTACGGTCAAAGTCCAGGGGATCTGGCAGGCTGGTAAGTGCAAGGAGAGCAAGCACGAATGTATTGGCTCTGCACCTACGCCATGATGGCGTACTAAACCTCTGAGGGCAAGACCATACTGTGTGTAATACTGATGATGAAGTTTGGATGCCTCGTCGTGTTCAAGGCCTAGAGTAACAAAATAGGCTGATGATTGAACGAATAAGAAGAGATGCGATCCATCAGCAGTTATGTCCAACCATGAATACGTGCGCCCATTGCCTGTGAGATCTTGGCGCTGGCAGAATATAGGGTATTGTCGATATCGAGCCATAGCACTGCTCGATCGTCCACTGCGTGTTGGAGATTTGAATTGGTGAATGAAAGGCTTGTCGAAAAAGGTTCCGTACCCGCTGCTGAGGTATCAATTGTCATTATATGCGTGGCAAGAATGTAGAAAAAGCTGAGCAAGTAGAGAAGTAAATATCGAGCAAACCACCAGAATCAACCTTAGAGGTCTTACTACACAATGACGGTGTCAGTGACGTTTTGATAACTTTGGTGGTCCTGAAGTGCAATGTCTTGAATCTTATCTTATCTGAGCGTCGGAGATTGCCGAAGTAACTATGCAGTTGACAAGCCACAATCATCCTCCCAATCCGCGACGACTAGTATTAGCAAGGGCACCGGCCTCGACGACCTCAACATCAAGGTGAGTAGCGTGTAGGCTCTTCTGGACGTATCTGACAATGGTGTATCAGAATGGCAAGAAGTAAGGAAATCGTCCCGGGCGTTGGACGTCTCTCCCGCTCGCAAGTTTTCGCCAAGCGAGGACTCTTCAAGGGCCAGAAAACCAACCCCACACCGGCCGCTCAGACCCCTGCTGAATTCGTCGAAAAGACCGTTGGCGGTGACAAGAACGGTGGCAAGCGTCTGGTCCCCGTCGCCAAAGCCCCCCGATTCTACCCCGCTGAAGATGTCCGACAACCTAAGAAGAGCCGAAAGGCACCCAAACCAGCCGGTCTCCGCGCATCTATCACCCCTGGAACGGTTCTCATCCTCCTCGCTGGCCGATTCCGAGGGAAGCGTGTTGTTTTCCTGAAGCAGTTGGATAGCGGTTTGCTGTTGGTTACCGGCCCTTACAAAGTTAACGGCGTCCCCCTCCGACGTGTTAACCAGGCATACGTTATTGCCACCTCTACGAAGATTGATGTAGCCAGCCTCAAGGTGCGTAGTCCTTCAAATATCCTTGCTTTCTCACCTCATCGACATCATAAACAGCTCGACGAGAAGTTCAACGACTCATACTTCGCCAAGGCTCCCTCAAAGCAGTCAGTTTCGGCAGAAGAAGAGTTTTTCAGCGAGGGTGCTCCCAAATCCAAGGAGGCTTACCCTGCAACAAAGGCTGCAGACCAAAAGGAGGTCGACAAGGCCGTCATCGCCGCCATCAAGGGAACTGAGCTCCTTGGCAAGTACCTCAAAGCCAGCTGGGGTCTGTCCAAGGGCCAATTCCCTCACATCCTCGCTTTCTAAGTGGGAAACGTATATGTCCTGTAGTAGGGGGTCGTCATGCAAACCATTCACTTATGCTATCCATCGTTACGCCAGAACTATACGACGAAAGAGTATTTGCGAATTGGGCACTACCTTGCATGCTATGTAGACCTTGAGAGTTTTGCAAGTTGCCGAACTGGGATAATTTGACGGAATGAGGTAATATGATTGCAAGTTGTCAGCGGTGTCGGCGGGTGAAAACATCTGAGTTCACAATGCTTGCTCTTCGCCAAATTCAACCGCGCGCGCCCCTTCTGCTAAGACGGCAGCCTCGATCCACTCGCCCACAACGGCGAACGTTGATAACCGCCCTCAGCAATGAGTTCCTTGACCTTGCAACGGCATTGCCTTTTCCTGAAGGTGTCCCTGCTTACTCCGCGACAATCATTTTGGTGACAGTTGCAACTCGTCTGGCCCTACTCCCTGTCGCATTATGGGTGATCTCCGGCTCGAAATTAGAGGAAAACATGGCTGACTTTTCTTCAGGGTAAAAACAAATCTCGCACTGTGGAGGAAGTTGTGATACCGCACATAGCGAAAGAAAAGCCCGCCATTGCCCAACAGGTCTTCCAACAGATGAAGGCAGACGGCATTCGAGGAGAAAAGCCTTTTTTAATCGAATATCATGCGAAAAAGTGCCATGAGATTGTATGTCCTTCGTACTGTCATCATATGCGTCTGTTCACCGATACTAGCTGTCTGCTCGCCGAAAATCGCTTATGAGGGAACATGGGTGTCAGGCTTGGAAGTCAATGGCCTTGCCACCTCTGGTTCAACTACCGCCGTTCTTTATAATAACGATGATGCTACGAAAACTCTGCGAAGACCCTACTCCTTTCGATAGCGAAGCCTTTCTGTCTTTGGCGACACTTGCTCACCCTGACCCGACGATGACGCTTCCAATTGTTCTCGGAATCATCACCATGGCTAATGTCGAAACCAGTAGCTGGCTAATGACCGTCAAGCAGCGCGAGAATCTGATAAAATTGGGGGAAAAGCGCAAGCAAATGCAAGCTGAAGGCAAGCGTATCCTTGAGCCTGGCAAGATCATCAAGAACGCCTTGAGAGGCCTTTCCGTGTTTAGGATTCTCGTAGCTTCCGTCATGCCTGGGGTACGTGAACCATTTATCCTCTATGTTACTTTCAAACTCATCTTCTTTCCACACCAGAGTATTACTTTGTACTGGGTTAGCTCTGCAGCGTTAGGTCTCGTACAGACTTGGATTTTGGATTGGATGGATTACAGAAGGCGAATGGTTTTGGAATCAAGTCCTCCTGTTGAATCGGTAACGCCAGTGGCACCCCTGTCTTCCTCGCCGAAAACACGGAAAACATAGTGAGCAAACTATTCTTCTTTCTTTTGGAATGACAAAACAAGTGGTTGCGAGGAACCCGCGTCTAAAAATTCATTGTGATCAATGCGGACGTCCGATGTGCTTTTTCTTGATCTAATATGACCTTTCACATTTCTTTGGTTGTTGTATACCTTGCACTATGCTCATACCATTTCACTTTAGGTCTGCTCAGGCTCTTAAAACCATAGACGGTAATTAAAACGTGGACTCATCTAGTATACAGATACTACAATCTACAATATAACGAACCAAATAATGAATACATTTCGAATATATACCAAACCACGGAAAGGAGAGACGGTGAAAATCGCTCTGGGGTTATGCCAAACCTCCCCATGGTCCTCGAATTCGACGTGCTAACTGTATGTCTCGAGTCATAATAGTCACTCTCTTCGCATGAATGGCACATAGATTGCTTGAAAACGGGCGTCAGTAACATTGAACTCGCAGGCAGGCACGAGGTAAACCTACGCGTCTTCGAAAAGGTGGACCAGGAAAGCTTCTGCGGCCTCCTGCAACGCTAAAAGGGCAGAGGTTTGCCACCGAAGGGCTGCCTCCGACGGTCCGTTGAGATTGGTTTGCATGTCAAGCGCGATTTCTCGAACCTGTTAAAGCAGTTGAATATAGAAACACGGCGATGACCTCTTCCGTGTCAAGATAACCACGTACTACACGAGAGAACGGCAGTTTCCGCAACAAAAGGTCTGTACTCTTCTGGTATTTTCGTATCTCCCTCAATGCCACTGTGCCAGGGTGGAATCTACGTCTGGCTTTTGGACGTTCTTTGGAGCATTATAGCAAACATTAGCCACGAAGCGAGGGCCAGAGTTGTTTGCATACCTGCTTCAGCTACTCGTCGTGGGGGTTGACCACCAGTGCTCTTGCGAGCAGTTGCGGCCTTCGGTCGTTTGGCTGCGGTTGGTGCATCAGAATCATCAGGTGCCCTGCGCTTGGAGCTCGATCCCTTTTGAGCCGTCTGGGCCATTGTATGGCCGAAGGACGGAGGCGGAGGTCGTAAGAGTTCGTGAATAAAAGCGCGATGGAAAGATTTGACGAAATTGGGGCGAGCCAAACGTGTTGAACTTTGTGGCCAAAAAAGGAAGTCGGTGTGATTCAGGTATAAAAGGCGGTTTGATGGCTGATTACCTGCTCCCCAACTTGCAAGTAACCGCGACGATCCCAGTCTCGCGGACACTTTCAATTGGTGTTTCTAGACATCTGAATCCAAATTCATATCGACAACAAAGGCGATGGCTCCCCCACAAGCACTGACTGGATACTACAGATATACCGATATCTGGTTTGATTGGTACACATAATCACTAGCGCCAGTCGCCGCAGTGCGCAGCTAACCACTCTCCAGGCCCACAAAACTTGATTCTGAAGATGGGGCAGCTGTGAAAGCGATTCTGGGTATGTATCTGGGCCCTTTGTGACTTCTTTCTCTCATTGGCTACTAGCTCACGATGCAATGGTCCACCCTGAGCATCCACTTCGACCCGATGGCGTCCAAGGCGCACAACTGTACATTGGTAAGCTTGCCTTGACCTTGACTCTACAGCGCGCATCTGACATGATATATCAAGGCACTCTGAATACGGGGGAAACCAGGTTACTGTTCACATCTGCCCAAGTTGACTATGTCCGCTACTGGCTTCACGCGATGGGAATGACGAAGGAACCTGTTCCACTTCCCTACTCAGACTGCCTTCTGACCATGGCAAACCTAAAAAATGTGGCACCTGCGGTCTATAGCAACGGGGGAGCATTGCGAAAGGCAATCAAAGTACATAATTCCCATAAATATAGGTACTCACCGAAAGACTTATCAGTCAATCACAGGATGTCGAAAAGATTAACAAGCGGCTTCGAGGGTCCAATCCGGAGCTGGTCGCTCGCCGAGATGCCTTTGAACGTGTGCGGAAGCTCTGGACAGCTGAAACTGGTGTTTGGTGCGCTGTCGACTTCGAAGCTTGGGAGCGTGACCACAAATTGCTAACTGAGTTTGGCTGGAGCACGGTGGGTTGGAAAGCCGGGCAGCGATTCGAAGAAAGCGGTCATTTGATTGTGGAAGAAGGCAAACCTTACACTAACGGCACATACACGAAAGGCTATGTCTATGGGGTTCGCGAGGTCCGTTGTTTTGCAAGAGCCCTGTGGCTTAAGCGCTAATGCGAATGGGACAGAGATATGACTTCGGCCAAAGCGAAACAGTCAAGCGAGCGGCCTTTAAGAACAAGATTCACGCTCTTCTCAGCAACCTTCGCCAGTATGGTTTAGTTTTCCTGGTGTTCCATAACTCCAGCCAGGACATTAAGTATGATCCATCATTTCTTCTTTGAGCTGAATTCAGATTAGGTCCATATTAGGTATTTCGAGTCGCTGGAGACTCCAATCAAGGGATTTTGCTACGCCGACGCATTGGGGGATCCGGCACCATCTGAAGGAATCGTGGTAGTGGATACTGCTGAATTGCTCAGTGCCCTCATGGGCGTGACTGGTGGAAATCGTCGCAGTTTGAAGGATATGTGCGGTCTGCTGGGACAAAAACCACAAAACCTTCACAACGCTGGCAACGATGCACATGTGATTTCGACCATCGCTGTTTTAATTGACGTTGCACTTACACGCCGTTTTAGCTTACCCTTTCTTGCTTCATGGAAATGGCAAATGGAGGCCAAATCGACAACCAACGGGAGAATAGGTGGCCCAACCAAACTGCGAACGGCAGCTTGTGGGTACAAGTCAAATCTGGTCAAGCTGGCAGTGACGATGACGACGAAGATGACGATGACTGTGACCTGCCCCGGCCAAAGTTGGGATATGATCCCGTTACTGGCGAGCTATATCGTGCAGACGACGACGAAGATCTGTAGTAATTAGTCAATCCGCGCTGTAGTCGAGGTCAAAGGAATGGATTATCGCGTTCAGTACTCTATGTGTCTATGGATATTTGCAGAATATCTCCTAAGGGTAGGTGAGGTAATGACCTCAAAGATTAAGGTAGTAAGGGGCCCCGGTCTTGCTCAAAAGCTTTTACTCTTTTTTGAGGGGTTCCTCGTCATCACCCTCGTCGTCCGATCTGTCATCGTCGACTTCCCTAGTGAAAACAGCCCTGAACTACCAGTTAGCCACATGCAGGAGATACAGAGTGATGCAATCATACTTGATCAATATTTTCCACATGAGGTAGTACCAGAATACGTTGAGGATCTGAAGCAGAGAGAGAGAGGCAGCGATTGCCAATTCCAGGTATTGGGGTAAGAAGAGTCCTTCCGATATGGCTAGTCGTCGGGCGGATTTTCTGCGCGAAAGTTGGTACTATTCCATTGTAGAATGAGGAGGAGCACTTACGGAGCAAGCGCCGGCTCAAAGACGACAGACCAAATGATCCTCAGATTGATATAATGGCGGAAATAGCTAGATAAGTCGTAAGCTTGGTTCTGGGAAGTAGATTGATAAAACTCACGTCCACACGCCCATGAAGACGACAAAAGCAACAACTTTCGCTCTTGTATATTGTATGTAGTTGAGGAGTTTCGAAAGCTGGGTTTCAAAGGATCTGAGTTATGTTCGTAAAAACAGAGCAAATGTGCAAACGTACAGCGAGGAAAGCGTCAGGTATGTCCATACTCATGTAAACCGCCATGCCGAGCCAGGTCATGTTGAATACGTAGCCCCAGCTGTGCACACGGTCAGCTCGATAGGGGAGCACAAGACGAAGCATACGTACAAGATCAACCAGATTGTTACGAAATGATGAGCAACCAGTTCCCAGTAATCCTTTCTCGGCTTTTCGAGCCCCAAAACGAGAACGAGGAACTGTTGCCACCAGTAAGCCCACTGCATGAGATAGTAGCACTTCAATTCAGGGGTTATAGCCCACTGTGGGTAATCTGTTACGAATGGGTTCTGATGTCATTTCTCAAAGACAGAGGAAGGAAGCTTGAGCTTACCCAGCCAGAAGTGTTCGGTTTTGTACCAGAAGGTAGGTAACTGGGACATGACGCGCTAGAAAGCCTCTTCTTTAAACGGCACGAAATAATAGGTAACACACTACTCACGTAGCCCCAAGCTCCTGCGATGGCGAAATACACAAGGGCGTATGCCTGTTCCCCAAATCGGTCGATTTTGGCTTCTTTTCGCAACCCAAAATATCGGGCAACAGGGTGGGCGAGCTTGACGGCAATAGATTGTCGAAGGAATGAAAAGAAAACGATGTAGTACGCAAGGAAGGCAAGGTCCCACCACGATTTTGAGTAACGAGGATCATCTGGCTTCGAGTTCTGGACATAGCCTGAGATGAGGAAGAAGTGTCCGAATGGATTTGGGATTGGGGTCGACACGTATCGAGCGACCAGCTCCCAGTTGTAGAACAGCACAATAGGGATGCAAAGAACCTTCAAGGCTGAAGCTGTAGGGTAGCAAAATAAGCCTACCGTTATGATGCAGATTGAAGATGCGAATACGCACATGGTTTAATTGCCCATGCCAACAAGCCATGTACTGGTGCTTGTTTTGTTGGAAAAGGCGGAGGATTTGGGCGGTCAGGGGTCAATGGGCCAAGAGGGCTGTTGCAAATGTGCATGGAGTTAAGATGAAGGAGTATATAACTAGGAAGAGGTGGATAACGCACGTCTGAGGTTCGAAAGGGCCAGTCAAATGGTGGTTACGGTCGGTCCTGAGGTCAACGCTGTGAGTTGGACTGTCTCGTCATCGCGCCGCCGCACAGGGACTTACTCCAATATTGCTGTACTTAATTTGCGCGGTCGACCTGCTGTTCGCCGTGCTGTCTTGCTTTCCCCAGACATGGCTTGTCAAGAAGGTAAATGGAAACGACAAGCCAGAAATCTCTGAAAGTGGCTGCACACCCAAAATCAGAAGTCGCACGAACCCGTTAGTCTTTGCCGCGCCGCGTTGTTTTGATTTGGACCCGGTGGCAATAGTAGCAGCCTGCCTTAACTCTTCTCATGTTTCCGTCAAGGTCAAGACAAAACTTTCTGTCTATAAAATGTCCCCAGCTCGAAACATGCAGCCGTATTTTCTGCCTTTTCTCTCATAGTCCAGGCCAGAATCCAGAGCCAATGCTGAAAATACCAGTCGTGCACTCAGCCCCTCCAATCGCTTCAACAAGTTCCCAACAGCCACCGCCATCTTTGGTTCCAACGAAGCGCTCTGCCCCCCTTTCCCCAGCGAAAAAGGGTCTCATTAAGCAAACTGAACCGCCACGTAAATTACAGAAAGTTGCTCGGTCAATACCAGTAGCTACAGCGCAGGCTGTGGCAGACGTGAGTGTCGCGATTCCCCAAGTTCTTTACGTTGCTCAAATGTAACGTACAGGACGGAGCTCCAATTCTGCGCGTTATTGCAGCTCGCTCTCAGGTCCCCGTATCAGTACGACAGGCAAGGAGGCACATATTCCTTCGATAGTTCTTCCCTAACACGCCTGGGTTTCTAGAACATGCTCAAAGCTTTGTTTGAGGCCTTCAAGACACTTTACGAATTCTTGTTGCCCTCCTATCCTGCCCTCCCGGCAGAACATGCGTTGAAACAGGAAGCGGAACTCTATGGAAAGACCACAAAGCAAACATATAGGGTCGTGAGTTATATATGTTGCATCTCCCATGTTTATTGCAATCCTGATGACGCCAGGCCGTGATACAATGTCTAGGTGCTTTGAAGCGGCGGGAGAAACCAACAGCTATCTCTCACTTGTCTGTTGGGACACAAGACGAAGTTCATGCTAAAGAAGAAGAGCAGAAGTCGTACTCAGCTCTCCAGCTTTCTCGAAGCAATTTGGAGTCTCATGTTCACTCTGTGGAAGAGCTTGCGAAATGGGGCTACATTACTGAAATTCCTGAAGGCGATGGCAGTAGAGAACCAAGCTTGGAGGGCAAAGTATCAAAATGCGAACGATGTGGGAATCAATTTCAAGTCAAACGCATGGAGCAAGCAGATGAATGTCGCTACCATTGGGGAAAGGCCCTGCACATGCGGGCAAATGGTAGGCCTTCAGATCAACAAATTTGCTTTTCTAAACCCGTTTACCAACAGGCGAAAAGATTCGTGTGTATTCATGTTGCTCGGGGCCAGTTGCTGAGGCGGACGGCTGCGTCCATGGCCCACATGTATTTTATGAATCAAACCCTGAGGATCTCCATGCTCGCCACGCCTTTTCCTTCCTGAAGCCTCACGGCGGCAAGAAAGATAAACTAGAGGTTGCTGCAGTGGATTGCGAAATGATATACTCAACTGGTGGCATGCGAGTGGCCAGAATATCCATGGTCGATGGGTCGGGAAAGGAGGTGTTCGATGAATTCATCCGAATGGATGAAGGGGTTCATGTTATGTGAGTAGTTTACCCCTCAACCGTTCGTATTCCTGATAGCTCTGCAGCGACTACAACACGAGATTCTCTGGCGTATCCTCCGAGAATTACTCGACTGCCCTCCTGACGCTGGAGTCCGCCCGAAGTACTCTGGATTCCTTGCTCGACTCGAACACGATTCTCATTGGCCATGCGCTTGACAATGACCTGAAGACCATGAGGATGATTCACAATCGATGTCTCGATACTGCACTTTTGTTTCCTCACAGGGCTGGACCACCATATCGCCGTTCTCTCAAGGATTTGTGAGTCCTTCCTGATTTTTATCTCTGTGCCGACCGGGACTCAGGTATCCGTAGGGTAAGAGAGAAATTGGGGAAGACCATCCAGGCCGGAAGCGGGGATGCAAATATCGGACATTCCTCTTTGGAGGACGCTAGCGCCACTCTGGACCTGGTTAAATGGTATCTGATGCAGGAAAAGAAACGCACTCCACCATGAAAGTTCGTTATCACTGCTCATTATGGTACACCAACTTGCTCATAGTATCAAAATAACACCACTGACACTATTTGCGATGATTCAGTGACCTCGAGAAATATTCCATCATACCCATACACTGTGATACCAAAAGATCAGCATTCAAACAGCATCAAAACTTCGAGCAACACATACACCGAGTGGCTGGGCTTGGTAGTGTGAGGTTTTCCTCCTCGTCCGTTCTGTCAAGATGCATAGATGGTGGCGGTTCACGAGGGCTTAGGAAATGGCTGATTGTTTCAAACTAGTTGCACGAATTCCTTCAGTTGGTGCACAGGGGGATGACAACCGATGCAGACCTACCCTGTCGTAAAATCGCTTTCGAGGGGGGCTGTCTGCAAGGTACCGTCAGCAGGCGTTAGAGCAACAACTGGAGATATTCTAACCATCTTCATCGTCCTCTGGAGTGCCTTCAATCTCCCAATAGCACCGCTTGTATCTCTGGAAAAGGGGAGAACCAGGCTGGGGTGTCGTTAGTGATCATCAAGTGCGGCGGTATACACGTTTTCGGACCAGATTTGTATGGACAACGATTTTCCTCACGATGTGGGTTGCTCCGTCCATCAGAAAGTCGAGACCATGTTGGAAATAGTTGTAGAAGTCTACAGCACCTTTGTTAGCATATAAAAATAAGATAGCGACAGTTTCCGCACAGGCACCATCCTCATCGGGATTCGACTTTTTTGTCGCACTATGGATAGCCATACGTTCATCCTCCTTGTAGTGAACTCTCAAAGGAGGGCCCAAGTCCAATGTGAGGTCCTGTGCAGTTGTTTCTCCGATTCGCATGTGCAATATTCGATTTGCATGTCCGTAAAAGTGGAGTACTATTCCATCGTGTATCTGGGTCATCTTGTTAACGGAAGGAGTTTGATCAACCATTGATGAACACTGACCTTCAGTATGGCCCGGGAAATATCGCCAGTCATGAGAGGACATTCCTTAACTTCTTCTAGAGCATCTCCAACTTTGCCATCATTTCCCTTCTGCGAGATAAAGACCCGTTTCACTTCTTGGGTTTTATCGGCTCCCGCGAGACCTTGAAGGGCCCCCTCGCCAATCGCATCATCCTCAAAGCTGAACCAAAGGCCTGGGTATCGCAACTCATCGCCAGGATATGTTGGTCCGAATGTTCTGTTCACCACCACCCGCCTTAGTATGACATTGTCAGAGGAAATAATTTTATCTTTGTAGCGCAAGGTCACTGGGGGGTTTGGATCTCTGAGTTTGCGAACACAAATGGTGTGCAACCGTTGTCCCTTCCCAGAGAACAAGAGATCGAGGTGCGGCCGAACGTGTAAAATTATTGGGGTGATTGCAGACGCATCTGGGTCGTACTTGACCTCGATTTGGGGGAAGATGTGCTGCAAGTTCCGGAGCCTGTCCAGCACCATCCATAGAGAAGCCCCTAACACTGTTCAGAGTGTGGCAGGAGAAAAGAAGTGGATGAATACCTATGTCAAATATCCCTAGGCCCAATCCCGGTCGAATATCAACGTCTAATGTGGAGTACATGGTCAGGAATCAAGATGTGGCCACAGAACCGTGGCCCTAATGGATGCCTCTCGCACTGTTATGTATGGCACAGCAAATGACTCCGCTCATAAGTGCCGCTCACCGAACAGGGCAAGTTTAGCTTTTGCACCCACTCACGCAAGCCACACTCGCCAAACGCGTCTGCACTGCTCCCATTCAACGCTTGTGGCTTAACAAATTATGGCCGACAGACAAAGAATCATTATCAAGGTACGGGGGTGCATACAAACGCGTCTATATTAACTCAGTTTTCACCAGGTGTTCCGGAAATTCAGCAATGCTCTTGGACCCGATGCCCTTGAGTTTTTGGAAGATGTTATAGAGCAACACGACATTGCCGACGAGGATTTGGAGACTAGTGTGGAACTGATAGCCAAGGAGTACAACAAGGAAGATGGTACGCTTGGTTAATGGCATTGCAACGTGTTGCTAACATGCACATGCTAGACGCAACAATGAAAGTTTCTATCGACGTGCTTCGGAGGGTCTACGAGGGCCTCCAGGACCGTGGAGAAGATGCACATGTACAGCATGAGTTTATCGATCCAGACAACCATTTATTCATTGTGAATGCATATGAAATGCCACGATGGGTATGGTCGCAAGAACGAGGTACGTTTGAAAGGTACATACCATTTTGCCTTTCAGTTTCATGACCATCCATAACGGACATTATTAGGATAACGACCACTCTGACATCCACCGGCACGCCTGAGTCGAGGACGACCTCTATTCGAGACAGACTGCACATCATCAAGCAGAGTGTCCTCCGGAATGATCACTTCTCTGCCTCCACTCTGCCGTCACAGGACAGAGAACGTTTGGTTACGGTCAGTGATGAAACTTCTACCATGCTCAAAACTAACATACACTACACCCAGCTGAAATCTACAAAGCAACTGCTGGGAAGGGCAGGTCAGAGGTTTCTGTTGCTCGGGATGCTTGCGCACAACAAGGAAGGGAAGGTCTGCTTGGAGGATTCGGACGGGCGAGTCGAATTAGATTTCTCCAAATTGGTACGACAGCATCTTATACGAGTGTCGTTCAGCACTGAGGCACTATAGGATGAGCCGGGCGAAGGATTCTTTACCGATGGAGGCTTTGTGCTGGTAGAAGGAGAATATACTGAGGAAGGGACGCTAGAAATCATTGCAATCGGACAGCCTCCCTGTGAACCCAGGGAAATAGCAAGGTACCTCGACTTTTAGGTAGCCATGATTTCAAACTTACACTCCATAGATCGGTGTACGGCCATATCGATTTCCTTGGAAAGGGTTCAACCTCACTCCAGGAAGATGTAAGTCTGCATTTCTTCTTTCAAAGCCAGGATATCTTCATTGATTTAGAAACAATTGTCTTTAAGAGTACATCAGGAACTGTTGGACACGCACTTCTTTTTCTTCTCGGACCTGTGGCTCGATCACCCGCAGACTCTCCCTGGTTTGCAAAAGATCTTCGACAACTGCGTGGAAAATGATTTCATCCCGAGAGTAATCATCATGTGTGGAAATTTCACGAGCAAGTCGATTGCTCACGGGAATGCTCGCGAAATACAGCGATATCAAGGTCCGTAATGCTTCTTTTTCTCGATACTGTCCGATAGTAACATACCTCTAGATAACTTCGATGCGCTTGGCGATTTAATCGCATCGTACCATAGCATCGCTCGGACCACAACGTTTGTTTTCGTCCCAGGTCCCTTGGATGTTACAGTCAACACTGTTCTGCCCAGACGTCCTATTTTGGCGTCTTTCGTGAACAAGCTGAAATCCAAGGTCGCAAAAGCAGATTTCGCAACCAACCCATGCCGTATAAAATTCTTCCATCAAGAGATTGTCATCTTCCGTGAAGATCTAATGGCCAAGATGCTCAGAAACATCATTGGTGTAAAGCCTGACGTGAAGAGCGAAGACCTGAAACGATATGTGAGCTCGAGCGTTCGTTCATACCGTTCGGCGACTGACTAGCCGTCCAGCTTGTCCAGACTATTTTGGACCAAAGTCATCTCTCACCACTTTCGCTGCACATCCAGCCAACGCTCTCTGACTATGATCACACCTTAAGGCTTTACCCACTGCCAACAGTGGTGAGATGCCAGGCTTATTTTAGGTCAAAAACAGCTGTACTGACCAATGTTTCTCCAGTTGGTACTCGCGGACAAATACGATCGATTCAAAATTACTTACACAGGCTGCCACGTCTTTAACCCGGGAAGCTTCGTGGGCAAAGCCCTGTCCTGGTCGACATATAAGCCTGCCGAAGTCAACTCTGAGGAATGGTGTGTCCCATCGACCTTACCTCCGAGAATGGCGAATGATTGACCTTCTTTCAGCACACTTGAGCTGGACACTGATGAATAAATTGTGGTGAAAGAGGTTTAGATTGGCATCCGTACTAGAAGTTATTGTTCATTGTGGTGCATGTATTTCATAATTAATTCGTTGAAGTCGTCGGCCGCTGGCGAGCAATTTAGTTTCGTGTACTTGAACCGATCAGCGCGATCAGCGATTTCCATCAATGATTTCAACGAGAAGCCGCGTGGCGAGGTGGGGGTGAAACCCCGAGCGTCCACAACTTGAATGCCTTCGTTGTTCCTCCCGTCCATGACGCCAATTTTCTAGCTTATTATCGCACCCGAATAGTCGTCACGCTGCCTCATAACGCAAACGCTGCCATATTGACGGCAATACCAGTACGTACACACTCTGCTCGCGCTGATCGAATTGCTTTGGCTGAGCTTGGACTGCAGTGACATCAACCGTCTTTCAGATTCAAGAATACTATCAAGCGGCTCTTCTTACGGCCCAAGTGCTCATATACGGCAAGCCAGAACTCCCATGGTCCACCTCCATATTTCTATCCCTTGTCCGACTTCTCGTCTTCTCGGTTCTCCTTCGAACTTTCGTTGTTCCGTTACTGCTGCGCCTCGTGTCGAAGCGCATTCGCGTGCGGAGTGTAAGTTTGCGCTCTGTTCGTGGGCTCTTCTTTCGCACCGGGAATCGTACATTGCGTGTTGACCGTATCAGCTTTGCCTGGAATGCACCCAATGCCATTACCCGGATGACGCTCAAGTTTGAAGGGCTGAAGGTCGAAATCGACAAGCAAGAGGTGTCAAACCAGAGCGAAAACACCAAAGCCAGCTGGTTCGCCTTCCTTAGTCCAACACCAATCCTGAATCAATTCCGGAGACTTTATGATGGAGCTCTACGGTATCTCGAACCACTCGTACGCCCTATTGCTCGCCGATACCTGGTCGCGTGTTTGAAGGTTGCAATCCGAGTAGTCCCCAAGATTACACAGGCCGTGTCGCTAGAAGTACTCGATGCAACAATGACATTTACCGCTATTCCCGGCATGAAGATTGTCGCCAAAGAAATCACCCTGGCCGCATCCATTACACTCAACGAAGCAGAGCAAGAGGGGGAAGTTGTTTTGAACGAAGCGATTCCAGTTGCCGATGCTGTGAATCGGGCTCAAGGAATGGCTATATGGAGTAACCGCCTTCGAGATGGGTTCCGCCGGTCTCTGGATAGAGCTTGGGGCATGACCCAAGGAACAGGGAAAATTACTTTCAATATATTCGACGTCGAAGGCACGACGCGCTCAAATAGCCAAGGTCAGCCTAATGCAACTGTACTTCAAACGTGTCTGACCTGTTTCCGATAGGAAAACCCTTTACTACAAGCTTTCTGTCAATTCCCGACAAAATACAGTTGACGGCTGGGATGGAGTTCAACCCTCGGGCTGGGTTAATTGAACGCCATACGCTGGACGTTGCTCTGAGTCTCGGTCGCGTCAGTGCTCAAGCCGACGTGATGAACGTCGTGCTAAGCCAGTTGAAGCCGGTTGATTCGCCAAAGCCTCCCCCTGTTGCTCAGAAACCGATCATTCCATCTCTCAATATGGAGGCTCTACGATCTTCGTCCTTTTTCTCAAGTCCGCGGTTCTCTTCCGCCCTTCAGTCCGCCCTTCCTTCGTTTACAAGCTCGTTGTTCTCTGGAGGACCTAAGTCTGGTCCAATGTCACCATTCACCCCCCGAACTGCAAATGCTTTGTCACCCAAAGCTTTCAAATCTCCAACATCACCGTTCTTCCGCGCAATATCTGTAGGTTATGAGACTCTCATATGCAAAACCATAGCCTTACACTTCCTTAGGCGTCTATTGGTCCCCGCCGAACACCCTACCTTGCCCGAAGCAGTAAATTGAAAGAAGAGAATAACATCGTACGTCGCCTTACTTTAACTTCTAGTACTTTCTACTGACATGGTTCCAAGTCTACTCTATCTGTTGTTAAAAGGGTTGAGATGCACGTAGGTGCAATCGAACTATCTGTATCAACTGCATCCCCGTTCGCACCATATCAAGCGCGCATTCAAGGTTTTGACGCCACATTCGGGCTTGCGGAATCTTCCAAAAGCCAACTTCATCGGAAATGGCTCGGAAATAGACGCCCCACCGAAAAGCATGACCCCGACACGTACTCGCTTGACGTATCAATCGGTCCGTTGAAAGCTCAGAAAGAAACCAACCTCGGCGTTTTCCCTCTATTGTATATGGGGCCCATCGAATCTGTCGTTGTTGCACACCAATGGCCCGCACCCCTTTTGACGGCATCACCTTTTTTGAAAGGGGATCCAAATTCGTCATTCGTCGGGCTGTCTGTCGCTGTGTCCTCCATCGAAGCGACTCAAAGGCTTGACCACCTGCGAGAGTTGTTGGAGTCTCTGCCAACCAAGAAGGCGTTTCCCCCAGAACCCCGAGTCGAGAGCCCAACCCCACTTGCACCTCTGCCGAAGCCCCTTGCTCTCCCAAGGATAGCTTTTGATCTGGATTGCGGCCCAATATCCGCGCGATTGATTTTTACGAGTAGCGGTCAAGAACTACGTGCCTTGGAGGCGAGAACGAACGGGGTTGTGGCCAACCTGGTATCTGAGTACCACAATGCTTCTCCAGCAACAACGCAGCTCTATCCTTCCTCGACGTCTGTCTTGCCCGTCGACATGCATGCTTTGCTTTCGGTCAACATCGAGCCCGTGACGGTTCACACTCGTTCGACGCTGGACTTCTTCGCCGATGCAGAGGAATTAGAAGATCCATCAGTTTTCTCGGCAGGAGCAGTACAATTCACAACAAACATTCGCGCTGTTGCAGAAACAGATGGCCCTGCAGAATCAGCAGCCATTATCGACAAATCAACCATCTCCTGCAACAGCCATCTTCGTCTCGACTCGATCTCCATAGAGTTATGGAATCCCGACGTAGTTGACTCCGTTCATCAATTCCTATCTCTCGTCCCCCGTTTACCCAGCCAGCCGTCTCCTTCCCCGATTGACCGTCCTCCTCTCCGGAAACCACCAATTGGCATCATCTTCACTGCTTCATTGGCTCAATGTGTTGCATTCGTCACAGCACCCGACATAAACCCAAATGATACATATGAACTATCCAGGGGCTTGTCCTTTAGGACAGAGGTTGGATTGGAGTTAAGCTCCATCAATCAAGGACATGTCCGCTGGTACGATGATTTTAGCGCGGAGAACAGGAACAAACTGCGTCTATCCAATCAGTCGGCAATACAGCGCGCAATCACTTCGAGCAAGGCTGCCACAACCCCGCTTCGGCGGGACCCCGTCGTTATCCAAGTTCAACTGCAAAATTCGGTTGTGAGGAGCTTAGTTGCCACACAATTTGCACCAAGTGAACCCCTCATTTCCGAGACTCTCGATGTTCCTCAGCTCCCGCAGGATTTCATTCGGGTGAACCATATTCAGCTCGTTGGTAGCCTCTCGTCCAGTCCAGAAGAAGAGAAATCCGGGAACTTGGACGATTGCGCTTTGTCCGTCGACATTCCCTTTGTCCGTGCTGATTTCAAGCTCTCGCACGTCTACAGTGTGTTACTGGCCGTTCAAACGCTGGAGAGCCTACAAGCTCGCCGGTCCGGACCCAAGTCAACCCCAAGGCCACGCTCAAATCTCCGCCTTGATGTGCGACTAGCGATTGCAACGACGCAAATATACTGGGCATTGCCCAAACGGAATATCGTTACACGGATCGATGGCATGCGCGCTCGAGTTTCACCCAGGGAGGCACCTGAAGTCGGTTTTGGGCAAGCTCGCTTGTTTGTCCCCCTTCCGGCCCGAGTTGATCGATGGGAACCAACGGAACAAGGGCGATGGGACGAATTGCTCAACCTCCACGAATGGGAAGTGAGCCTGGTGCTCGAGAAACCCCACCAATCGGTCGCTATCACAGGGCGAAGTGCATCTTTGAGGATTCCCCATGGTTTCGTTTTCCACGACTTGATCATGGATGCCTCCGTCCTCGCGAAAGCACTTGGCCACATCACTCATATCACCAAGGCTGGACGTTTCTGGAAAATGTCTTCACCGGAAGCTGAGGGACCAAAACATGTTCCGCATATCAGCTTGCGTTTGGCATTCTTGAGTCTCGAAGTTCAAGACGACCCCTTCGAAGCGAAACTAGGACGTATTTGGCAAGCTGGCGTTGAAGCCAACAAGCATCGTATAGAGCGAGAGGAGGCGTTTTCTGCGAAGGTTGCTGCTATCGCTGTGGCGGAGGGACACGTTTCGGCAGCTGGACGGCCTGACCAAGAATACCAATTCGACACGAAGCACTCTGTGACCATAGACAATGCAAGGCAAAGACTCGATGATGTACACGTGCTTGACTGGCGAATGCGTCTCGAAAAACTGAAGGGTTTCCGTGTTAGGGAGGAAGAAGCCATTCTGTATCGACTGTTCGGCACGCGCCAGCCCCAGGCAACCCTTTCGGACCAACACGAACCAGATCTTGTACCAGTCCCCGAAAGGTGTAAATCATATGCACCCCTACTTCGACTCAATCTAGAAAACCTCAACCTAATGATTGGAGGTCCCGCATTCCCCTTAGACGAGCTCTCAACATTCCTTCATGCCCAAGGCAACGGGATTCCTGAAGATACCCAATATTCATTGTTGATACCCCTGCACATTCATTTCACCCTAAGTGCCTTGAAAGTCACTCTCCGTGACTATCCAATCCCCCTACTGCATATCCTTCCGCATGAAGCTGGTTCCGACAAAATTGCATTCACTTTCGACACCGACCTCGTCGTTGCAGAGGAAATGGGTACGGAAGCATCTGTCGAGTGGTTCGAGTGCCATATCATCGACCCCAGCAATGCCTTGGATAACGAATCACCGTGGTCTCTCTCAATCCCGAAGACAATCATGCCCGTGAAAACTTATGCAAGTCCCTCAATCAACGTGGATTCGCCATTTCCTACAATCATAGGCTGGGGTGTGAGCTCAGGCCCAGCTATGCAAGACGTGATGCGCGTAGTCGAGACCATGACAAGCCCTCCTCAGGATCCTTCACCCGTAATGGGCTTTTGGGATAAGGTTAGCTCTATGGCCTATCGAACCATCAAGTTGTTAATCCTTTGCCCCTAGATGCGTCTGATAATGCACTGGAAGCTCGACATGGCATTTTCTGGCCCCGTTCAGGTTTATATCAAAGGTGAGCGCGCTGACGCCTTAGTTTTAACGTGGAGCTGATGGAAGTCAATAGGCACTAGGAGTCCGTATGAAATGGTTGAGAGTGGAGCTGGCTTTGTGCTCGCTTGGGAGGGAAGCCCCCGGATCAAGCTTGGATTTGAAAACGTCCAGAAAGAGCTGATTCAAGTGACAAGTGAAGCCATGACCTTCTCCGTCCCCGAGTAAGATTTTTACCTACTCCTGCATCTCAGTTCACTAATGTACTGGTATTCAAGTCTGGATCATATTCAACCCAGTACTCTGATTCCGTCAGTTACCAGAACGCTCGGAATCCCAAAACCTTTCAAGAAGGTCTGGGCCCGTTTAAACTCTGGAGTTAGATTTGGAGTGGGATTCCTCCCTGAGAGGGCCTGCGGGACTGACTGTTCCGAGTGCGCTGGAGCTCCCAGAGAAAGGAAATGCCGTCTGTTCACCTTCAAGCCTCACTACCAGGTTCTGATGGAGAAGAAACCGTTCGTCCCTGAGCTGAAGGTTCGCAAAATCCTCGATTTTCAATCTTGTAGTGCTGACTGGCCATATAGAGCGAAGCCGACTCATACAATGGATTCCGTTCTGACTTTGTCCATTTTTCTTTCTCACTGGAGTCGGCTTTGAAGAAAGCTGCAGGCAAAAATCGAACCGACCGAGACTATAGCAGCCTGCATCTTACCCCAAAGGTTTTCGCGCAATTCTGGTCATGGTGCACCCTATTCGATGGAGCATTGGGCTTACCCATTCGCCAGGGTGATTACTATCCACCCAAGCCTATCTCTCCGAAACTTGGTCGTCATATCGCAACCTTGAAATATCGCATATCGATCCCTCATCTGTACGTGATGCACGGGTACATAGACGAGTCGCGAGAGAGTACGTTTGACTAATTCCGTCCTCCGCTTTGTTGTCACTAATCATCCTCTAGCTTGGGCAGACGGTATCACTTCCTGGGTTGGCGTTAAAGGGATGGTCGATGAATTCCACGTTGATATGCACCAACGCGAAGAGGAAACCACGGTCCCCGGACCAATTCCTGGAACGACAAGGACGCTGCGCAGAAAGCCTTTCAATGCTGCAGAAGTTGTGCTGAAGGGACTTGACCTGCGGACCTTCCTTGCGACTTTCAGTGATCCGTTGAAGAAAAAAGCCCCGATGGCAGCACCGCCGCAAAGGAGTAATTATCGCAAGCATTCGGGCCTCCCAGTGACCTCACCTTCCTCACCTTGGCATGATATGAACGACTTTATCGAATTGGACTGGCAGCCTAAGGAAGACCCCGTGCTGAATCTCATACCAGTTGTCACTTGCCCTCGCTTTTCGTACTTCAAGCGGATATCTGCCTCGCAGGATCACACCGTTACCCACAAATTTGGCAACGAGGATTCACACGTCTGCTTACTGGATAAAGAACCTTGTAGGTTTTGACTTATTCGCCTGAAAAACTAGTTGTGACGCGTTCCACACAGCTGCCCCTCGAGTGCAAATACTGTTGGCTTCTGCACGAGCGGCTGAACTGCGCCGTCTTATCCGCAAGGCATCTCAAAAGTCAGTCGGGAAATTCGTATTGGACCAGCAAACTGCGGAGAAGATGGTATCCCTACTCGAGGACTACGTCGCACTTCTTCAAGATCTCGAGGCAGGGAATTCCACAACATCTGACCTACAAAGCTACTTCCTCCCTTCGGAAATAATATCGACTGCAGAATGGGCCGAGTTCGAAAATGTATATCATATTCACTGCCCAAGTATATTCTTGGACGCTGCGATACGAGACGTGAGTGAAGCCGACGGTTCCTTGGCGCCAGTTTTCTGATCTCTGATCCCAGATTATGATGCAATACTACCATTGCTCTCTGGCAAGGAAAGGTTTAGAGTATCATATGGCGACCCGGTAAAATTCAGCATTCAGTAATTGGGTGAAATATTTAATTAACACACATTCATAGGGCCGTCAAGTTCATCCGCGACCAAGCCAATGCTGCTGGAGTCGGGGACAGAGAGTCGGAATCCGAGGAAACCACTTCCCAATCCGAAACCATCAACATCGCAACCTCAGCTTTCCGGAAAATGCTTGGAACAGAAAAACCATCCGTAGAAATCGTACACGAGACCAAAGTGGCGAATCTAGAAACCCCGGACCCTCTCGACGGTTGGGAAGGCGGGATATCACTCCGCAAAAGCCATTGCTGCTTGCTACTCAAACCTCAAATCGTCCTGCGTGGGTCAGACGCGAAGGACACATGCATCATCGCGGCGTCTCAGGCCAAGTTGCAGTCCTACGCAATTATGGACAAGCTAAACTCTGACGATCCAGTCTCCGGAAAGGTCATGTCACGGTAAGTTGCTTCACCTTGCTGGTACTTCTCAGCGGGTTTTGACATTCGAAACCAGAAATTATACATCGCTTTCTGGAATGCAGGCATATTCTCCTACCGCGCCTGTTGCCTTAGGGAATAGCAGTATCCCCCTAGAAGTCCTGATTGACTTGCGGTGCGAAACCAGGCAATTTGAGCGACTAGTACCCCAGACAGATGCCTCGTTCCATTACGACAAGTTCAACCGTCTTCGGCTCCGGAACAAGGCAACCTCGGCGGTGACACGCACTTCGACGAATGAATCCGGCACAAATCCTGGAAATCATCTCAAAGACCAAACGGTAAGCACTTGATCAATGGGCTCCCACGGTTTCTGAAAAAGAAAATAGGATCTGGTTCGAATTCACATCCCTCGATTTACTGTTTCAGCTGGTACGGAACACTTTGAGGCTATCTCCAATGTTGTCACAAAGCTTCTCCTCTTCTCTGATCCGGCACACAAAACACGGTTGGACCGCCTGGAAACGATGATATTTGCATACGACTTCAGGGACCTTACATCCGCTGCGAAAGCAATCTGCGATCTGCAGGGACGGCTACGAGACGCTTCGGAAACGCAGCAAATGGCTATCAAAAATCCAAAACGCGCAAATACTGAAGAGGATCGTATAAGTGCCTTGCAGCTCAAAGCCCATATTTTCACGCTGCAAGAAGAACTTAGCCTCTTGTTCGATGCTATCAAGCTCGCTCAGGATAGGTTTGACGCATCCGCAGAACAAAATAATGCACTCTTACTCCACACTTCATCATCGGAAATCTCTTGGAGGATGTTGGATGAGCGACGAAATCTTCTTGCAAAACTCGTCGTTCAGGATATCAACTTCCACTGGCTGAATCGGCAAGACAGCTCCACTGTGAACCACTTAACTGTAGGGAACTTGACAGCTTTTGATGGTTCACGGTACGCGACTTGGGCTGAAATTATCTCGAAGTACGACGAACCCGCGAACCACCCTTTGCTGAAGGTTTGTTTTCCGCTTCCATTCCGGGATTATGGATTACTGACTTCTGATTGTAGAAAGGTCTGTTTTGCCTAGCTCGATGGACAATCTTGCCCCCGGTTGGTGGGATTACAATTTATGAAAATTTTGAATTGTTCTTCCATCCCATGCGCCTCCAAATCGATGCCAAAGTTGGACACAGGATAATGGAATACGTGTGGCCCGCCCGGAAGGAAAGACAGAGTCAAGTAACCGCGGGGACGGAGGCTTCCAAAACCAGTCCTTCCCGATCATCAGTGGACTCCCCGAATGGCCTGCAACCACCAACACAGACGTCATCGTCGCTGCCTGCCCCCCGGCGGCTTGTGTCTTCTCGGTCCTTCACAGATCTGCGCGCGGCGACAACTTCCGCGTTCCTGCTTAAAAACCGATCAACTGATTCCTTAAACAAGCCCACTACAGCCGGGGAACCTCAAGCACAGGCCAACGACTCGAGCGAAGCGGCGGTCATGAGAACTCGATCGACGCAGAAGACATTTGTGCTGGTTCGAATAGCCAGGTATGAGTGCTCTGTATTCACCTGTGCTCTTACTAATCACATCTTAGTCTCAACCTTCTTCTCAGTATCTCGAAAGAAGGGTCCTTCGAGTGTAGGGATGCCCGTATCAAAACCAGAGACCTAGAGTATCGCAATCAAACCTGGAGTGTAAGCAAAACTCAACTTCAAACTGGGCTTCTCGCTAATCACAGCTACAGTTCGAAGAGCTGGTGAACCAGTTCATCCCATCCAATATGGGATGGAAAGGCTGGATTAAAATGGCTTTCCACCAGCCATTGTTACCCGTTCTCCCAGTAGCGAAAGAGTTGTTGTCCAAGACGAAATGGACAGCTTCAAAAAACCCACAAATACATGACCACCCGTTGAAGCTTTTGCATCCAAGGCTACTCGCAACTGACGATGACTCAAGGCTTCATTGGCTTCACAACGAAGGTACCAAGGTTACGGTTGGGTCCAGTTCTACAAAGACATGGAAAAACCCTCTACGCAGCAAGAACGACTCCCCCCCAGTAGCGCCACCGCTGGTTATGGAGTCTAGCAGTTCTAAGGAACCGGATTCATCGCCAACAAAACGACCAGAAAGTCGTAATAGAGTCAAGAGTTTGTTTTCCAAGCACAAAGCCACTCCGCCCAAATCCAAGAAAGATGACGTATTGTAATTTTGGACGCTTTACCATTTCCGATAGTTGTAGTTTTGAGAATCTCCTTTATTTATTTCATATCATTATTGCCACCACAGTGTATTCATTCAATGACCAGCATGTACTCTGTAATACCACATGGATAACCATACAATGCTATGACACGCCCACCTTGGCAGGAGTATATGGCGATGCGCATGAATATGATCGCAGCGCCAATCAAACGTGGGTTCCAAATGCGATGATGACAGCCATCGCACGGACTCAAACACGCCGCAATGGGAAGAGGAACACCCTGGACTTTTAACTCCCCCCACACACTCGTAGCACGTTGAGGGGAAATCTTGGAACATTCAGGATGCCTTCCATCAGAGTCAAAAGTGCACAACACCCCCATGTTCGCGACCTTTTTCACCCTTCAATTTCCGAGTCCAACCAAGGTCATGGCAAAGTGCCAGATAGCCCGACTTTCCGACGACAACAGGACTCACATGGAACATTGCACAAGCCAATTTCGATGCCTAACTTCGTGAACGACGTGGAAGACATTGACAATACGACCGTAGTCACTGCACCTACCGTCACTGGGACCGGGACAAGTTCTGGTCGCCCCCGTTCAAACACCGCCGCCAGCAGAATACGAACTCATGTCCTTGAAAGGGGGAGAGAATCTCGGTTACTTCAAGACCCTACTGTTGTGCCATTGGTCGGAAATTCCTCGATAGAAGCCCCAGGCCGCGAATCAGTCAACTTTTCTCCAAGAACTTCTGCAGCACATCCTTCGAGCCTTATACGGCTGGATGGCGCTCAGGCTGACGTATTTGTAGAGTCTGAAGGGCAACCGGGACTACTTGAAGATGCTTTCAAGGATGTAGAGTCTCTATCGCGGCGCCAACAGAAACACAATAGAAACCAACATGACGACATTATAGAGCATTTGGACGTTATTGGTGCGTGTTAGGTTCGCTTGCTGAATGAGGGACTAAATTTACAGAACTTGAATAGATCCCCAAATTAGTACGGTGTCTAAATTGACCAATGCCGCCAATTCTATTGTAATGTGGGTTCTCTAAATTCTCGTCTGTGGGGTTTTGACGAGCTGGTTCCCTGGAAGCCCACGGACGAGCCTCTACTCGCGAAAGCCTGTCATTGTCCTTCCGTCGTCTACCAGACCGCGGAGGGATAGCAGCCAACCGGAATACGAAGACCCTTTGGACCGACATGTCGATGATGTGCTGCAGAGCCCTTCCAGAGTTCGACGTACGTTACTTGGGATCTGGTCGTTCGTCAAGACACGTAGGTCGTTAACGCGTCAGCTCTGAACTTCTTATCAACCTCGACCCTTCTTTTCAGCGATAGGGGTACGTGAACCGTTTACAAACACTCTTCGTGGATTGGCGTTGAGTATGTTTTAGATCTTGACTGCAATATATGGCTTCCTCGTTGGTGAGAATCAATAATTTCTTCTAGACTTTATACTTACAATATGTTCCAGTGTTTTGGGGCGCTGCCATCGTCTTCTTCCTCGCTAAGATCATCAATTTACATAACCCTGACCTGCAAGGATTTTGGGTTGAGGTGTCATCCCAGGTTGTTTGCGGTAATAGTTTGCCTACTTGTGCTAGCATCAACGCCGCTGATCTTTATTCATCCTCTAGGCCTCTTCACTGTAACCAGTGTAGGATTTATACCAAATAGAATTCTCTCGACATACCGTATGTGGCGTTGTTCGTTTGCTACCTTTATTCTAACATTGTGTAGGTATATACAAGGTCTGGGATTACAAGAGGAAGACAATCAAGCGCAGAAAGGAGGCTGGGCTACCTCAACTTTTCGACCAAGACGACTTGCCAGACCCTCAGTATGACCCAAACTTCGTACATGTACTGACGGACGAGGAACACCAAGACCTTCATCGACGTGAGCCAACATTTGCGAATTTCCCTCCCTTTTAATGGACTTGAACCATCTTTGGTTTCAGAACAAATCAAATTTACATATCACCAAACATGGTATCGGGCGCATGGAACAGAGACACACCGTGTTTGTCCCTTTTTAACTGTATTGTGTTTGAGAGCACCCATTGAATCGTGAATTTTAGGCATTTCCCATCAGGTATATCTTGCTGAAGGGTTCATACAGTTAAGCGCGTCGCTTACATCCGATCCAGCACTGCCCTCTGGATATGTTTCCTGAATGACGCAAATTCAATCTTTCAGGTTTGTCTAAACATGAACACTGAGCCCAGTTGCTAAACTTGTACAGATCATCCTTTGTGGAACCATGTGGGGAATGAACCGGTGAGTATATACGTTTGATTTCGATGCTAGAGCCTACCCTGTATGTTTAGGTTCCAGCGACCGCCGTGGAGCACAGGTATTCTGATCCCTGCAGGCTTCCTATGCGGTATTGGTTCTGCTGTTTTGATTTGGAGAGGCGGAGAACGGACGAAGCGAATTGAAGAAGTTCGAAAACGTTTACAGGCAGTGCTCAATGAAGCGGCAAGTTTGACGCCTGCGGAAGCAGAAGATGAGCAAAGACCTCAGCTCACCGAATCGCCCGAGACTGCCTATCAAGACCAGCCCCGGTTTGCGACTATCAAATTTGCCGACCGGGAACCTCTTGATGTCTTATCTGACAGCATCCCACCTATTGTCGATGAAGAAATGACAATCCCAAGGACGATACCATGATATTATCCGGCGTAGTACTCAGCCCTACATCCCAAATATATTCCAAAGAAATAGAATCACGTCTGCGTCTGCCTCGGCAACTTCAAATTCATGTACTGATGAAACTGGTCGGCAATCGTCTTTGACAACCCTGCCTTGGCCTTGATATCACATAGTTCTCTAAACGCCACATTCCAAGGGTTCCGAGACCAGTTTTCGCTCATGCCTTTCCTGACCTCACGGTCGTACACATATGCATACGATGCTCTCACCCTAGCAATGGTGTCACTCAGCAACATGTGGATAGTCGTCGGATCGGGACCGTTTGCGAAATCCCTCGACAATGCTCGCAGTCGGTTTTGTCGGCCCTCGATAGGTAGGCTCGTGAAGTTGGATCCTTTTGACAATTCTTGGGCTTGATAAACCTTCTGGACGTGACTCTTTATCCTGTTCAAGTCCAATTCGAAGAGCTCTCCGTATGGCCCTTTGGTCTTCTCGCATATCTCTCTGTATGGGCGTGCTAGGTCCTCATCCTCTCCGCAGTCAACAGCATCCCTCGCCTCAAAGAAATTGTCAATATGCTGGTTCCAAAACACCCGCTCGTTCTGCATATGCCGGAAAAGCTCCTCCATGATAAACGGCTTCGAGGTAGAACGGTTTATTGGCCCTAACCTATAGTCGTAGTTGGGTCCGTCAACATAGCATGCCTCTTTCTTCATGGACCTTTTCCACTCAGGGGGTTGAAACTCGTACTTCTTCTTGTCTCTCTCGAACACCTCTCGCTTGACTTTCAGACCGCTCTTGACGCTGTCGAGGACTAGACAGAACCTGCGGAAAGTGAGTTTTTGGGATATTTGGAGGTTACATGCCACACCCACATGTGTCCGTTCCGTATGGTCTCTGGGTGCTGGTACCCTAACATTTGAACCGCGTTTTCGTGAAAATTGGAGTACATCCCAACCAAGGAACGATCGCGAAGAGAACCCAGTAGGTGTTCTTGCAGTCGATATATCCGCTCTTCTGAAGGCAACCGTTGGAATCCATCAAGTAAATCTTTAACCGTTGTGTCAACACCGGTATCGAAGTTTTCTTTGATAAAACGATCATCTGGTGGGTCAGCGAATGATTGGCTGGGAGGGTTGAAAGCATTGACGATGGTCGGCTCCCAAATTATCTGTGCTTTGTCGCCGTCGTAGTCTCCGCCTCCAAGATAGTCGGCTGCACGACGTAGGCCTTTCGTCGAGAGCACAATAACATCAATGTAATCTCGAAGACCAGACTTGAACACTGCCTTGCACTAGGAGGAGCTGAAGTCAAGAGGGCGCTTAGCGAAGGACCACTACTTACCTTTTGTACGTCTGTGGGAAGCTTGCATGGGTGTCTCGAAATCAACACCTCGCCAATCACTATGTCCTTCTCCGTTCCATCCGGTAGCAAAAGGTTATGCGACGAAGATCGGAAAAATATTTCTCCTTCCTCCAGAATCCCTCTTTTGTCTGCCGGGTGTTGTATTAGAGAATTTGGTGGGGTCCACAGGCAAAGCAACAGCTCACCTGGAACAATCATAGATAGGCACGACATTGGAACTTCTATTTTATATCTGAATGTACGGTTCTCCATCTTCCCCTTCACGATGCGCCGCATCTTGTCAGCAAGCATAGGACAGCACCTTGGATGAAATCCTGAAGACAATAAATCCATCACCGTCTCCTCCATCGAAGAAGGCGAACCTCCAACAGGGTCAGGCCACCACGCCACCGACTGGTGCACAGAATACCCAGACTGGCGGAGTCCATCGTCGTCTTCATCAGCTTCTTCCTCATCCATATCATGCTCTGAATAACCACAGAAACGGGCCTTCCCGGGATTCTCTCGGGCTCTGCGAGAAACCACAACACCTCCGATCCTGTCCAAAACCTTCCACAGCCGCAAACACGAATCCGGTGCATCCCAATCCAACAACTGCTCTATGAATTCTGCAGTGTTCTGGCGAAAGAGGCTTGCAAAAACTGCTGCAGACACACCATTTTCTGCAAGATTGATGATAGTCTCGACGCCTAAATTCCGACATGGCTTGATATGGGAAACGCGAAGCACATCGATAACGCGGCGAGCTGGGTCCGTGTCAGAGGGTGCATATTTGATCTTTATTTGCGAGGGGGTGAGATAAATTCGTTCTTGGTCAATATCACTGAGTTTGTCGTCAACAAGAAGACCCTGACCAGCAAATATGTCAACATTCAAGCAATAGTCAACCATAGAATACATGTAACAAAATCACCTTGCTCCCAAAAACTCGAACCTGGATCGCGCTTGGCCTTTCAAGCCAGTTGAAATGTCGAAACAGCTGGGACATGATAGAGCGGCCGATGCTCCCCGCACCATCTGTCATATTTGAATTCGTGTCCGAGAGGACTTTAGCAGGGGTCAGCATCATTGAATGTGACTGAAACGGGCATAGACCTACTGTCGTTTTCCATGTGTACCTGATCCGGCTTCAGAAGGCAACCAGGTACGGAAGTTGATAGTAGGAGAGCAAACCGTGAGCAGTATTTGCTTATTCCCTGATGGACAAAATGAGAAGAATTGGAAAAAGGAATAAATATAACTTGTACTTGAGTGGCATTCTCTTGAGGAGGGTTCGCCCAGTTGATGAATTCCATGAAGCTCATCCCATCTAGACGCTTCGTCGAGTTGATTTGACCATTCAAGGGTGCTTCGTCTGTGCATGTGTACAAGACACTCATTTCCTTTGCATAAAAGGCCCTGAAAACCCGTCCACACATCAAGATTGGCCTCCTTATGTAGTTCATCAACGGCTCAATGAATCCCGGTCCCAGAAGGTCTCCGTTGACCTTGAGTCGGAAAAGGCTCCTACTGCCAAAGCGACGAGTAAGGTGAGTGGAAGGGCCAAGTTCGGGTTTTGCTAGCTTAATGTTGAATGATTTAATGTTGTCCGACGTTTTCTCGAGTGAGCCGCGAAAGACCACCTTCCCACCATACCAATGCGCAGGATTCCCTTCACTATCAAATCCCATCAGGCCAAGCGTGTCTTTTGCTTCAAGGACCTTTGCTTCTTTGTCTAGTTCCTCCCATGGCTTCTATATCAGAATTAGTCCATGGTCAATTGATGTCATTTCAAAGATACAACTTACATGAGCCGCAATCTCCTTTTCATAGAATCCTTCTGTAAAGACCGGTCAGCTGGTGCGATCGCAGGACTTGTGCATTTACTCGCCTGAGATCTCTGTTACATCGTCTTTGAGCCTGCTACTGTCAGCACCCAATTTTCTAGCCTTTGTGTCGCGCAAGATGCCAGGGAACAGAGACATGGCCTCTACGTTGGTCTTTGAACACAACTTTTGCAGATCTTCCACAAGAAAGTCGGAGAATCGTAGTACAGAGTGTGCACTGTTCGATGTTCCAGGTTCCTGCCGCTTTGCTGCATGAACAAAACGGGTCAGCTCGAATTGGACTCCTACTGGCATTGAGCCGAGTATGGAATTCATAAGAGCGTCCCAGTTCTAAGAACAAAGTCATGATTATACACTAAGCAACGTGAGTGTCGTTAACGAACCAGGTCTATGGGCTCGTAGTACTCTCCGGATTGTATACGGGGGCGCTTCGGGGATGAGTCTTCGGACTTGAATAGATTTTTGGGCTGCATAGGAGTAAATAGGGGTGTTGAAGCCTTTCTTTTCATCGAGGTGGGCGTCGAAGGCAACACCGAAGAAGACGGTTGAGCAGCGGAAGCCTCCTGAGCATTATGTTTCCCTGCTGCTACTTCGTCATCTGTCGCACAGGACACACGCAGATTGAATGAAAATTATAGTCAAAATGAAAAACAAGATCTAACCCAAGGATGCAATGAGCGGGGAGATATCATGCTCGGAATCATACCATTCCGAGGATCCTGCCTAGAATTGGCTGAATTGAGGAGAGGAATGGGTAGTGTAAACAACTTTTTATGCACCTCAGAAACTGTGTCTTGCAATCCTACTTCAACATGTTCGGCTTCTGATGGATTATCTGGTGAAGCTCTGCTTTAGTTTTGAAACAGTTGTGTAATTTTGATTCTGTGGCTTGCCATTAAAGAAGTCGAGTTCGTCGTCACCGTTCATTGCTCGAACAACGACTAGTGACAGAGAGGGTTGTCGCGGTAAAAGCAAGCAGAGGAAGGTGCAGGACAACTTAAAGGTGTAGATTACGCCAAAAAGTGCACAGCAATGGAACGCGAATCTTAAACGTCTTTCGGTCAGAATATTCGAGATAACTCAATGAAAGTGACAGACCAAGAATGAGAGAGCGCACTGGGAACATCATGGTAGATTATAGAACCCGAACGTTCATATCGCGTGCTCTCGCTTTCCCTGAAGACGTTCAGGTTGTAAGTAGTGTAACAACGTAGCACATATGACAGTTGATCAATCGAAATATGCCAACAAAACAACAAAAAAGGTTAAGAATGTATTAGGCGCTTGAGTAGGAATGCTCGAATAGAATAAGCAAGCGATCTAAGTACTCTGTGATAAATTATCGTTTTTTGACTGCTTTCCTTCTCTTTCCGCCTGCTTTGGAAGTTGGAAGATGGCCCGCCTTCACGGTTCCATTTGGTGTTGCGGTACCGCTTGCTGGGGTGTCAGTCGAGTCTTCAGAGTCGGATTCATCGATCCCTCCGCTCTTTTCATCGATCGGCACTGTCTCGGTCATCTTCTTTTCCCCAAGGACTCTGGAGATCTGAGCCTTGACCAGGGCGACAAACCAGGTTCGAGAGATTGCTGGAGGCGATGCAGTTGAAGCGTCGATGAGAACCTGCTCTCCGTCTTGAAGCTGGATGAAAGAAGTAAGTAGATGATGAAGTGGCTCAGAGGAAAGCGTACCATGTAAACGTCAGAGCTATCGACGACCATGTCGATCCATCTCGTGTCGTAAACGTTCCCATCCTCATCATGCGCATCGCCGAGGTTGACACGGACCTGTTGAAGTACCCTTTGGTTAGCTACCGCGACAACGCAGGCTCCAATATCCTCACCTTTCTTGCGCTGTTGAGGGGTATCATCTTGGGACCCCATGCAGCGGCTTTGGCTTTGTTGGTGATAGCTGCAATGCGGCCCAGATCGCGCTTGTAGTTCAAAGATTGTACGAGGTATTGCAGGGCAGATGTGAGGACAATCAGGAATGTCGCGACAAACTGTACATGGAGTTGAGATGCATCTCAAGGAATGGTAAGGGAAACAACATACCCCAAGACCTGGCCTGAACCTGGAATAATAGTAGCCAGTTCCTCGCCATTTAGGGACGCCGTTCTTATAGAAAAAGTCGTATCTGTTCAAACAATATCATAAGAATCAACTCGAATAACAAGATTTCGGGAGGCACATACCGTTCACGCTTCTCTTTGTCCCTCAAAATGGTCGAGATAACACCCAATCTAGAAAAACGCTCATGAATACCCTTAACGCCCGGGTTTTTATCGGGACTACAAGTGAAAATAGTCAGTCCATGGTCTCTAGTGGAATAAATAGAATACGCACTGCAACACCATACTTTTCTTGCGATACGCCTTGGCAATTTCCGCTGTGGTGGCAGTGGAAGGCACATCCAACCACGAGTAGAAAGTAGTTCCCTTTCCTTCAGAGGCTTGTAGTTCGGATACGATGTCAAATATTTCATGGTCCAACTAGAATTTGGGTCAGAGTTCTATCACATAGTATATATGGTCGGTATCCCACGTTGTCCCAGCTATAAGATAAAGAGAGCCGCAATTAGCCAGGGATATGTTGAACGTATCGAGAACACGTACGCGAGAACTTGGATTGATGTGGCCAACAGGGCCAACAAGGCGAATAGGACTGAGAGGAGCTTCATGGCTTGAAGCGCCCTAGGTCGTTCCTCGTAGGCCTAACGGTGTGGGGACTGGAAGCAAAAGTGAGAGATGTGGGGTGACGCCGACGACGGGGCCACCGCTGGCATAAACGTTCCGTGGGAACAACAGCCTCGGGATCAGATTTGGGCGTCAGCGACCAAGGTCACATTCGTTTTTGCGCAACACCGGCGTTCTTATGGCTTTTGGGAACGATATTGCTTGTAACGTCGCAAAAGCCCGTTCGAAGTATGGCGCCACGTAAAAGATGTCCTACTTGTGGCTCTCGCCAATGGCATAAGGAACCATCCAGTGGTTTAATCGCTTGCAGCGAAGGGCATGTGCTTCAGGTATGTTGTGATCCAAGACTCGGGCAACCAAAAATTGAAGCCGTAGTTATCATAGAACTATCGTAAAGAGACAATTGAGGTACAAGATGTCGGACCTCATGCTTTGAAGAAGCGTACTCTGAAAAGCGGGGCGAGAAAGAAGGCACTCAAGTCAAAAGCCAACCCAAATCGTAAGCTGCTCCTTGCATGGAAGGAGGACTAACGAAGCTCACCAACTGCAAGTATATCACGGAGCCAGAGGGAGATATCACTACTTTCTCTGCCTCCAATTGATCTTTCGGAAACAAGTCGCCGTGTTAATAAACCTCTGGCGACTCCCCGCCGAGTTTGAGGTGCGTGGACAAATGGGGGTTTGACTCTCGTCATTTGCTAACACGAGGTTTAGAACTTGTGTCGAGATATATGGGCTTTATACCTTGAATGCATGCCCAATCCCATCCCTCCTGAGCCATTTAACTTTGCGCAGCAGGAGGATGGTAGTGCACCAGGCAACAGACATGCCAAGTTGGCTGAAACCCCTGTGAGCCCTGAGCCTCCTGCACAGTATGCCGGAGGTTCTGGACCCCCTGTTATCACATTGAATCTTCGAGACGCTGATGAATCGACGGCAAGCTCGGGCTCAGACTCGGACTCGGACAACGAGGAGGAACTTGATCGTTTGATGAAGGAGAACTCTGACCGCGAGAGCTCTGAGGAAGATGACGAGGTGGAAACTCGGGATGACGACTTGGCAACATCTAACAAGCAGAAGCGAAGGAAACCAAGCTCACGGCGGTACCAGGACACCTTCGAGGGTCCTGCCAACACAATCGCGATTTTGGCGTTAGCTTGTTGGACGTTCAGAATCCCCGTGTTGTACCGCGACTTCTCGAGGTAGGTACTTTGAACGGCAAGAAGCGTGGCTCGGAGTCTAACCTAAACCCGATCTTCATTTGCAGGATCATTGAATCTTACGAGCTACCATACCTAGATCCATGCCGGCTACTGCCTCAGTCAATGGTGAAGCACCTGACAAAGCACAACCAACAGGCTCTTTCCCCACAGGTATGCTTGTCATTTAAACTTTGCTCCCCCTTCTTCCCAAATTCGTCGATCCGCGTTCCTGACATTGAATGAACCAAAATAGCACGCACCGAGAGCACTACAGGTGCACCAGCTTGCTTCACGCTTAGCGGACAAACTTCACTCAGTGTATGCAACATCAATTCCGGAGATCAATGCAGCTCCTGTGCTTTGGAGGGTCGTCCGTGCAATGGGGGGTTCCCGTAGGTCCCCTTGTTTCGAATCAAACGGATAGGAATGCTGACGCTTGATGTCAATCTGACGCAATACACAGCAACAATATATGCCCTTACGAAGCGCGTTGCAAGCACCCTGTCATTGCCACTGACCTTGAGGCACAACCTAGCCACCACTTCCAATCTTGCGCAGAACAGTGCCCACGAACCTAGCGGACATCACTATGACAGTATACCGCCAGAAGCCAGCTTGATGGCTTGCTGCGTGATCGTACTGAAACTTGTTTACGGATTGGACGGAGTGAAAAGGTATGAAGGGAAGATGATATGATGAATGGACAAGACCTAATCGCTCAACCATAGATGGCCTCGAGATGGGACCGATCCAGCATGCGCGCTACCTCGGTATGAAGCATTCATTGGACTACTGCGAAGCATGGAAAAGGACGAAGCCAAGCAGCTAGAATCAGTGTTTAGCGCGCAATCCGCGATGTGAGGAGGTCCTTGTGTTCTTCCGATGATCTAGTGCTCATATGAAATGAACAGGGATATCGCAAACCTGAGTGAACCCATTATGGACGACTATCTGACATTTTGCGAAACCGCTCTCCTGGGTCGAGAGCCAATGCCTCATGGTAAGGGATTACGAGCCACTTCTGTGCAGAATTAGTCACTGAACGCCGGTTATAGACGTGCTAGATAGATATTTTCCCTTGCGGACCGATCATGTGCCTGCTGAAAATGACCCAGTTGTGGAATTTCGAGCGGCGTTGCCGGCAATGCGACTGCAGGAGGGAGCCAGCGTACAGGGTTCAGTTAAAACTGGAGAAAAATACAAGATCTGGAGCGCGAGAGATAGGCTTGGGGCACTGCCGGAGGACTATGAGTATGTTCTTGAGCGAGCGGCAGGATGGCTCGGTGTTCCGGAAGAGTTTCTGGAGGGGGTTGTTGACAAATACGAGCGGCGGCTGTGGCGCTGGCACGAAAAGAGCATACGCAAACCACGCAGGAGACGTAGAGAAGCGACACAGGAGGAAGAGTGGGACTGCAGCGACGAAGAAGGATAGCAATCGGAACTAGAGGACTTGATTTAGTTTAGCAATGACAATCATGACATATATGTTAGGGGACAGATATGAGGTCACGTGAGGCAGGGAAATTGTGTGTCTGACTTTGTCTCACGACGGCTGGTCAGTTGTAGTCTTCCACTCTTTTAAATACATTTTCGAACGAAAAGGCTATCTTGCAACTTGCCGTGTTGGCAGGCCAAGGTGAGTAGACTGCAAACATGAGCATATTGATTCTGATAGCTCATGATATACAGGATTTCCATGTCTACCTGAGCTTTCTCACTCCCCACCATGCGTCGTTTTGTCCAGGCGCTCGGTCTGAAGCGCGACAAACGTGAAGAGAAAGAAATCCGTGGACCCCTTAAGACCAGCACCAATGGGCCCGTTCCTACCAAGGCCGGCGTCAAGTCGCTTACCCTCCCGTTCCTTTCAAAGTCGTCATCCACAGCGCCCAGGTCGTCCCTCCTTGCCCACAGCCCCTCCTCGTCCTCGCTGTCTACCCCCCACCTCAGCTCGTCCAGCACAGACCCTTCTTCTCATTCTTCAGGCTCGTCCAGCGGCTCTGCAAGCCTCAGCATCCAGACCCCAGACGACGACCACAGTCTTCTTGCCCTTCAGCGTACTCAGAGCAAACGTTCCTGGAAGTCTTGGATAGGAGCAGGGAGGCGCTCTGCCTCGCTGAAACATCGTGATCGGGTCGACAAGGATACAGCTACGACGAAATTGCCCGAGTGGAATCCCCTTGTTCTACCCGTCGCTCCCGCCCTTTTGCACACGTCATTCCGGTCCAGCCGAACAACGGGCGCAGCCGACGACACCGACGACGACATGCACAATTCATCGGCATCCGAATTCGAATATCTGTCACTTCCAGAGCTCTCAACGTTCTCTACCCAGGTTCAGCCGTCGCCTGCTCCTTCCCTCGAGTTGGCCAAGCTGAACCTCCGGATTACGATCGAGAACAGCCTTGTGACACCTTTGCGCAACGCACCGCCGTTTGTCCAACCAGGCTCCGGACCCATCTACCCCCGCTCATGCAATCGTGCGCGGCTTCTGTCGGCTGCAGAATCGCTGCGAGCCGTCACGCTCAAGCGACGTCTAAGAAGACGTCTTGATGATTCATTAACCCCGCCAGAGCAGGCGTCGATCATTTCGTTCGGGTTGAGACCAACCCCTGACCAGATTGCATGCCCCTTGACGAACGATCACGATGTTTGTTATCCAGACAAGAAGGCGCAGATATTGTCCTCTTGTGTCGGCCTCCGCAACTGGATATGTCGACCTTGTTTCGAGGACCGGTTTGTGGTATACGCTGGGTCCGACGGAAGAGATGTGGTATGCAAACCTGTGTCGAGTTCATTTGCGGTTGCTGCTCTCGAGTATTCGGAGATTCTCGATGTGATGGTTGATCCAGATTTCGAAATGGTTTCGGACAAGGGGACAATACCCGAATCTCCTTTACCCCCTGTCGAGGCATCAACGGCACCCACCACCAGCAAAGAGGCTGTCTCAGTGTCATCGCTTCAGGTGTTACCCAGTCGTGAGTCTAATCCGTCCGAAGGATGCAAATAAAAGTGTGCTGACCTCCTATAGCTTCATTCAACACCCGACGCAACTCGTACACGGCCATCCCCTCTCCACTGCGCAACGAACACAACGTTTCGAGCCCTGGGACGATAATGTCCTCGGATGGAAAGAAGAGTGAAACGGTGACATCTGTCAAGCGAGTTGTCCGGTTTGCTGAAGATGACGAGTCGGACGAGGAGGATGCGGTGCCGTTGCATCTGATCAGGATGAAGAAGAAGCGCGAAGAAAAGGCCAAGTTCCTGAGAGTGGAAAGACAGCGACGGATGCGAGAGGCAGTGGAAGAGCAGCAACGGCGAGAGCGAGAGGCAGTAGAGAACGAGAAGAAGAGGATTGTGCGAGAAAAGGAACGACATGCACGGGAAAAACGGATTTATGCGGAAGAGGTGAGTGCCTCGCGGCTTCGAAGAGAACAGGCGAGGGCAGGAGCGTATGCACTGAGTTCGAGCAGTTCGAGCAGCCTGCTCGTTACATCGAACGAACGTAATAACAATCCTCGGCCCATGCCCTCGTCATACCCGAGGAGAGACCCCGCGGACTATGCTTCTTCGTCCGGAGGTTCGCGCCGAACCAGCTCCCGCCCGCCGTCCATCCACTCGACATCGTCGGAGGAGGTCCGCCCGTCGCCCGCCAGCAGACGCAGCTCGTTTGCGCCGTCGAGGGCCGGAAGCAGCCCGAATCTGGCGGCATTTGCGTTTTTCCCTGCGAACGACATGCCGCTTCTCCCGCCGACCGCTCCGTTCATGAAGCGGGATTCCAGACAGCGCTCGCCAGACTCCCATTCCAGCTCCAGCGAACGCCGCCAGTCTTCGAGTTCTCTCGCCTCTTCCCACCGCAACAGCTCCAACTCTTCTCTGCGCCGCGACTCGTTCGTCCCGCCGTCTCCCACGCTCCCGTCGTCTCCCCGCCCGGGCCACGTTCGCAATTCCAGCGGAGACTCTCGTCGGTCTTCCGCCACGCACTCACATCCGCCCAGAGGCCGTCCACAGCTCTCGACATACCACACCTCGCCGACTCCCAGTCCCTGGACAGCTCTCCCCTCCCGCAACGGATCAATACCTACCGCCATGCCCACATATGCACACAACTCGTTTCCTCGGTCTGCTCCTATGGGTCATGACTGGCGTTCAACATTGATCTCATGACCCCTCTCTTGGATATTTCTGCTCGTTGGATTCTGTCATCACGCCCCTTTATGACTACCTTATATCCATCTTATTATACCTTGCACTTTACGTGCAAGCTGCGTCGCTCCTTTTGGTTCCTTTATCCCTCTACCTACTACCCCCATGCATGCTGCCGCTTCATCATTACATCTCCCATACCCTGCCTATGTAGTCTGTTTGCCTCTTTGGCTTGCCAGACTTTTTCTCTCGTTCTCTCTTTTCCCGTTCTGTATCATGGACTAGACTATCGCGAATTTTACAGTCTCGGTTATATATTCTGTCGGTTAACCTTTGCGATGTAGACATGTAACTCTATCACAACTAAAAAAACTCGTCCTTCAATGTTCGCCTCCGTCTAGCGCCCGATCAGTGGCTTCTACCCGTAAGCCAATGGCATTAACCTTTCTGTTGAATGTACTGGCGGCTTCCGTTAATATCCGCTCGGTTATGAGCCGACATTGTGTTTGTGCTAGGATGACCTCTCGTTCAATTGACCTACTAGTTTCCAACTTGAGTGCTTCTGGCCCCTCGAGTTCCGCTCGGAGACGTCGAATCCGCGATCCTTGACATTTGTTCTCTTGTTCCATGCTCAAAAATAGACCCTACCAAGGTATTCGCCACCGTCTAAAATTGGATAGCGCGATGGAAGCCCACCTTGTTGCTTTTAGCCAACTTTCTGGTGAACAAGGTTCTGGCACGCGCACACGCCTTGTACCTCATCTCGAGTGCTTCAATCTTTTCATGTTCTTCAGCGACCTTTCGCACCACATATGCCAACCGATCCTCGCTACTCGAGAACGCATGGTGCCATTCCAAAGAGCAGGGCGGCTCGTCCGGAGGTGGACCGAAGAACGAACGAGGGTTACGCGCCTCTTTCAGTACGAACGTAAACTGCTGCAGACGTTGGTTCTGGAGGTACTCTAGTTCCTCGGCTTCCTTTTGGAGGCACTGGAGCGGGATGAGCGTGCGAGAGCGAGTGGTCTCCACCCATTCTTCCATCTTGTTCAAGTAGTCTCGGTATGCCTGAATGTCATCGCTGCGATGCTCAAACGGGGTGTCGGCGCAGGCAGCCAGCTCGTCGATTATTCTGGTCTAAAGTTTTAGAGGTAAACGTAAACGAACAGCTTCGCAGCTAGTTGATACTGACAAAGTTCTCTCGGCGACTCGCCAGATCGTCCACTACTTTTCTATGAATCGATATGTCTTCTCGGTCCTGAAGGACGTGCACAACTCCTTTCACCAAAAGGCTACAAATGCACATCTAAACATTTACATGCGAAGAAATGTGCAGCACGTACTTTACCACTTTCAACCGGAGGCGAGTGTGTGCTGGCTGGGCTACTGGATCCAGAACAGTTGTTTCCTGAGATATCGGTGAGTGCAGAGGTGTCTCCATCATAGTACTCATCGAGCTCTCGTCCAAATGCCTAGGATTTTGAAGGACCTTAAGTGTCTTTCCTCCATACCCTCACAGTCCTCGCCTCCGACATCGGGGAAAGTGCGAAGGAAACAGACTCCATGTCGCTTTGGAAACATTTGGAAACGCGCCATGTTCTGACTGACTATCTGTCAGCCGGGAACAATGATTTTAGCTTCCTGTCGAACGTCAACATTCCTTCTTCCACGATTTAGACGCGAAAAAGAAAGGGGCATACCGCATCAAGGTACCAAGAGGTGCGAATCCGACTTTTTGCTATGTTCACAGGCAACAAAGAAAAGTTGCAGACATTTCGCGAAACACTTGAAAAAAGTTTTCCCTATCGCAAGATAAATGAAATGCCACTTGCCCGTTCATTTTTAAACCCGGACAGTGGACTGCATACTAGTGTTCGGACTTGCAGTTAGTAATCTGTCAGACATTTCCAGCCGCTGTAACCACGCTCTTCTGCAAGTGGTGGACAGGGGATAGTAACGTGCCGGTCAACCGTACAAACGGGATGCATTCGGCCAAATGGCGGTACTGTGGAAGGATGCCTGAAGCAGCGGTTGTATGGCTGATACCTGGAAGTGGTATTGCTTGTCACTGCTCCTCCTAGAATATAAAAGAGCTTCACAGAACAGGCACCGTTCGACTATTGAGCCGATTAGCTCAAGTACGATGGGAAGATCAAACGGATTGCTTGATTAAAAGCCTAACAAATCCGTCTACTATGTTGAGGAACGTCATACAATATGAAGATGACAATAGACGGGTGCCCACCGGTTGAATCATAGACATGATTTCATAGTGGTGTTTGAGTGAAAATTTAGCGCACACATCAACACTTGAGCGCCGATTTCATGATCGATAAGAGTTTTAATGATAGTTATTGGATGGCCATTCCGTATACGTTCTCCTGCGTTGCCTGTTGAGGGTCTTATGTCCCGGTTCTTTTGAAAGGAGAATCCCGTTGTGACGTATATAGAGGAATCAGGTCACAATCCCAGGTCAGCTGGGAGGGGAGGCTATGAACTTGTCAACCTAAACGGCCCTTGCATGCAATCACCTGTACGTACGTACCTGTCCTACTTATTAGTCCGCAACCACGTTGTACATAGCATTATCAAGCGGCGCTGGTGCTGAGCGTATCACCAACGATCTGTTCGTTCCCTGGTCCCAAAAGCTGTTCATTGACGGCAACAGACATGAGACGACAGATATCGACGCGCGGGGTCTCTATGATAATACAGATTGCAGCTGGGTTGAGTCAAAAAGAGGACAACTCCCTGCAAGCTCCATCCAATTTCCGATTCAGCGGTTATGGCGGCTCCGAACAGAATATCTGTCAGCCGTTGTTCTAGATCGGGCGGAGGCAGTTGCGGCAAGGTTGAAAAAAAAGACGACACAGATGAAGATAATATTTGCTGGAAGCGAAGCACAGTTTCGTAGTACTTTGTAAAAGATCGAAACGATGCATTATAACCGCATATCTTTCTTGGTCCTCGCCATTAGCCAAAGTCTAGCGGAGAGGTGATTGAGCTGACTAGCTTGGTTGAGAGGCCGTTTGTAAGATGAAGAAAAAGATGATTCCGGCAAGTCACACGTTCAAAAGGTTGAGTAATTAAGGGCAGGTCTGTCTAACTTGGTGCGTGACGGCACAATCAATGTGGGCCATACCACCGTCCTGTCCATTTATTAAAACCCAATCGACAGGTTTCCTAGCTTGACCTCATTTCTTCCCTCACAATGCAGAAACCTCCATCTTCTGCCCTTCCCGATTTCTATTATTTTTGTTTCGCAGCTTATGAACCTTTCCTGACTACCATTGGCCTCCTGGGAGCCTTTGCGTGAGTCTACTATTCTTAGCCTTGTCTACTAAGCTCACCATCGTATCTGACCACCTCCTTCCCGACTTCATAGCGATCCTATAACGGTGCGATAGGCTTGCATCTTTTTAAAGTGCTTTATTAACATCTATACAGACCCATAACGCACAGGCCCCCTGGCCTCCGAACACCGAACCCTTCACCGTCCTTCCACCTCCGACACTCGTGACAACTCTCCAATTGGCGCACGTCTGTGCCCTAGTTGGCATCATCAACGCATTCGTCTTTACCGCCTGCCGGAAGCATTTGAAATCGAATCCCGCACTACAGGAAAAGATTGCCTTGAGCCTCCTCACCCCGCTGCTCCTTGGGGATGTGATACACCTTTACGTCACCTTTTGGGCCTTGGGGGACGGAAGATGGGACTTTGGGCAGTGGAGTCCGATGCTTTGGGTGACCCTCATCCTAGGGCTGTCCCTCCTATTCCCGAGGATAGCATGGCATCTTGGAGTGGGGAGATACGTCGACCGAAGGGATGCCGCGCACCTGCACAACTCTTCACACAAAGGTCGGCCTGAAACACCGCGGAACACAATGGATACATGACTATCTGCATTCTCCGCGCGGCATAAGACAGATTGAAGGCTTGCAGGACTTTCCTCAGCCTTGACTAGAGGAGACAAGTCGCTCCTGCGTCGCGTCGCATCCAACGCGGTGAACGCACCTTGGGACATTTGCTTTATGGTTTACTACAGGATGGACAGTTTACTACACTCGTTACAGGAGAAAGGCCGGTCGGTGCAAGGTTGTATTTCATCAATTACATAGTCGATTTGGAGGTTTAATGCTAGACAGATGCCGGAGTGGATACTCAATAGGCACCTCACTACAATCCACGGCCATTCGTTATAACTTGCTTTCTTAACTACTAATCACATAGTTACTTCAATCTATACCAGAGGAATATCATTAGCTTGTACATGGGATAAAAATTGAGATTCAACGACAAGGCCTGGTTTCACACTATCTTTCAATACGGTGCATTCACAATGGAAGAACGGCTGTAGCCAAAATTGCCTGCAAGTGATTGTCTCGTCGGCTTCTTCAAGTTCTTCTTGTTGATAGCGAGCACGTTGTTGTCCAGAGCCACGATCTAAAGAAGGGAAGGGCGGGTGAGTGACATGAGATGCTCAAGGTTTCGAGAATTCTTACAATTTCCTTATCATCTCCAAACTTGAAATTGTCCTGCACGACATGGTCCTCGTACTTCTTAATATCGTACTTGTCCAGCGCTCCTTTCTTCACCTTGTTGAAGTCCCATGCGATTACGTACGGCCCTGTCGAGGTCACAATGGCGTTCTCTTCCTGATCCGTGCCTTGGTTGAACCTAGAGAACTCGGGATTGGTTTAGCGGAACGAGACAAACCTGATGATCATACCTTGCAGGAGTCAAGTTAATCACGCCTCCCATGTAGGCCACATGCTCAGACTTCAATCGAAGCTGTTTGGGCTGGGGCTTAGCCTTTGCAGGGAAGCTCTTATCAAAGCCGAGTTGACCGCTGTCTTTCCCCTCACCGATCAAAGTATCGATGAGAAGCAGATAGGTTTTGGTGGTGGCCACGATGTATCGTCCATTTGCAGTTACATCGATACCCAAGATCGGGTCTCCCAGAGGTGGCAGCGCCGTCTTCGCGTTCTTGCCAATCGAATCAAATAGTCGGATATCACCCTTCTCGCTCGCTACCGCCAGCTTTCCATTTTTCGTAGTGACCACACCACTGAACTTGTTCTTGCTAACATATTGCTTGTACTGGCTGTCGACCAGTTTGGAGCCCGATACTCGGGGATCGATGCGGAACAGCGCGTTGTGTGAAGTTCCAACAAGTGTTTGCTCCCGGGTCGTAGGTGCGAATTTGCTGTCCGGTGCAATATTGTTGACAGAGATATTGTCGTGGACCTTCCATTCCTCTACAACCTTGCCCCGTTCGATATCGAGACTGTACAGCGAATTTGGATTGTCAGTGTTCATCAGAATCATCTTGGTGTCTTGATCGTGTAACATAACCTGGCAAAGAGCGAGGTTAGTATTTGGAAAGGTAAAAGTAATGTCACATACGTTCTTCGGACGGAATTCTTTGCCTTTGGGCGTGGTGACTTTGCTGATCGTTGCATAGTACTTGACGGAATTCCTATTGTTGTGGCTGAAGACGCCGATATTGCTTCCTCGTACAACATAGGACCGATCACCGTTGTAACCGACAGTCAACTGAGAGTTGCGTTCGCCCTTGACCGGCTTGGGTTCATCTTCATCTTCTTCACTAGGCACTTCCTCGTCTTCTTCTTCGTCCTCGCTGGGTTCTGATCGAAATCAATTTAAGCCAAAGACGCAACATGTAGATGAGCCCAGTAACGAACCTTCTTCGGGATCCAGCTGCGATGCGATTTCCTCCTCTTCGTCAGAGTCATCCTGGACATCTCTCATTTCGACATCTTCGTCGGTGATCGAACTCATAACATAGTCTTGATCGTCTTGCTAAAGAAATTGTCAGCAAGAGATGTACGGTACATCAAGTTCAGTACGCACCTTCAGTTTGTTGAAAGGTAAATGATGCAGTCCCTCCCACTGCACACGGGTGAACAGAGTGACAAAGTCGCTGTAGTCCTCTTGGCTTGCGAATTTGAAAAGCCAGCTGCTCGAGTGACCGCGGCCAGCGTCAGACATGCGGTTCCAGGTGATGGTCTTCATGCGTCTTGACAAGCGCTGGTTCATTTCAGGGCATATCTCATGTGCCAATAGCGTGCCCTCGTCTGTAGCAGCGACTATCCAATGTGCGAATTTATCGTCGCGCTGTTGTGCGATTTGAGCATGGACAATCCCATCGTTATCGAACTCTTCGCTATCGAAATTCCATCGATAAATCTCGGCCTCAACGGTCAAAAGGGGCTCCAAGTTTGGCATGTTTCTGGGAGGTCCGAGGCGCCCTTCTTCAGGAGCTGGTGGACCTGTGGGAACGTTGCTGTGAGAACTGGTCGAGGGTTGATCCACGTCTATGACCTCGACTTCTGTCGACGCTTGATTAGAGGGTGTTTTGGGCTTGGGATTCGAGTTGTCAACCTTGCGACGTGGTTTGGGAGTCGATTTGGGAGCTCTGGGAATAACATGAGCCCTTTGTAACTTCTGAAGGGCAACGCTTACGTACTTGTAGACGAACTGCTCTAGATCTCCATCCATGGTGGCGTCTGCACTCCGTTTATATTTGCGCTCGTACATGGCGCGGTACATGCACGTCTCAAAAAAAGCTCTTGTTGGGGCGTTCGTTCCGGTCGCGACAAACTCAAACATTTCGTCGACGTCTCCATGAAGATCTCTCCAGATGAATGTGGGTTCCCCGTCGGTCTCCCCTGCGCGGAATTCGAGTTCTTCGCTGATTAGAAAGACGCGTTCTTCGTCGGCTGTGGAGATGGCTGGGATCAAAGTGAGCTCGAGAATTCCCATAGAATGACGCACTTTCGTCTTCATCCTCCAGTAACTCTTGGTCTTCGTCTTCATACACTCGTGTTACAACCAGCTCAAAGTTGTGTTCAACCGATGGAAGACGGCGAATGGTAGCCATCGCTTCGTTGTAACTGCACAAAGTTAGCACACAGATATGATTGAGTTGACTGGCAAGTAGAATCGTACATGCATTCCCGATTTGTACGGAGGATCTCAGCACGAGTCAAGTAGAACTGCCCTGGAAAGTGGTATAAGCATATTGGCTGATTCCAGGGAAAGATATGAACACACCGGAGGAGATTTTGACCACCTCGGCAGCATTTGGATCGTCTAAAATGCGGTAGAGACGTGGTTACAACGCGTTTGACACTGGATTTGCAGCAGAGGGGGACGCACGCCAAACCTTTCCCATAACTGTGCGAAAAGATTCATCGTAGGTCAATATACGGGCCAAACAAAATCCATGTAGGCGACGTACTGCTCCTGAATATATTCATGACAACGAAAAGTGAAGCAGCGTTGAACTTTGAAGGGAGTATGTAGAAGGTGGTTGTTATGGATCAAGCCCAAAGGCCAATTGTAATGACTTCACAAATTGATCAAGGTTTGGTCACGCGGTCAATGGCATCTGGTGCTTCCTATTTGGCGCTATAGTATGGTTTCTCACTTGCATAATAACCATGCCCTCAAAGGCTTCGAGCGAAAGGTTTGAAAGCCCCTCTGAGAATAGCAGGAAGGTCGGTACAATTGTTCTAGTTCACCTGATACCATATCCGATTCATGACTACGGTGTGTGCTATCTAGGCCAGATCCCCGAATGACTCCCCTTCATCGACATTCACTGCCTCATCTAGCGTACGGCTAGATCCAGCTAGGTCATATCGAAACATATTCGCCACCCCTACTGGCGCCAGGACACGCCAATTCGACATTCGCGCGGATGCATCCCTAATGACATGCTTTGACCCTGCGGATAAAGAGCTGTATGACCTATGGGCTCCGAAACGATAATACTGTTTCAGGATTGTCGCGCCAGGTCGCCGGTACTGGTCAATGAGATAGCGTTTGTCGGTTACAAAGTTCCCAGAAAAGCAGATAATCCTCCTTCATCGCGCTGTGAGCTCTTTATCCGTTTCTCCTCCTGTTCACGGCTGCGAGAAAGCATTGCTTGTAACCCAGATTTCTTGGGCCTTGCTTTGGCCTTACTAGCTTTATCCGATGGTCCCACACGAGAAGCGGTCGCTGCTGGACCGACTGCAGGAACGTTCTCGCCTGCTGATTGAGGTGCAGGTAATGACTCGGAATGATTGTCTTTAGGCTGAGGCGTGGGTTGGGTCCGTTCCCCATCTTCTGGTTCGGGAATGCGTTTTGAAGGGTGACATGGTGTAGTCTTGTCTAATGGGGTAATTTGGATCGATTCACAAGCAATGCAGGTTGTCTGAAGGACGCGTTTTCTCTTTGAATAATTACGTCTGGACATGACTCTGGATTGGCTGGTGCCAATATGAAGATAATAACCACAGACGGAACATATAGCGGGGTCTTGTGGACAAGATGAAGACAATTGGCGACGAGACTTTGAACAATGAATTGCTGAGAGGGCCGGGGATATTGGCAAGAGGAGATATGGGATGGCCTGAGTAAATCGAGCCGATGGGTCCATGACAGCCACCAGTGACCGCACAAAAGAAAGAAGCCTTTGTCTGTGGTCACGTGGAGAAGACGCGCGCGGAACAACATACAATTCCAAAAAAGGCAAGTAGCCTGTTATTGTTCTTGCAGGTTGAAAGTAATTGACGAAACGTTCTGCTAGGCTTTGTACTCGTTGCCCCCTTGATCCTCAGTCACCATGCTCTCCTCTACAAAGCCTCGCTCGCATCATGCACGCCCCTTCCACACCCCTTCTTCTTCTATATCTTCGCCTTTGGACATTCCGGTGGCCCCCACCAGTCCTTACTATTCCCCTTCTTCCACTCCCCCGCCTGGTGCAAGGAGACCTTCCATTTCCACAACAATGCACTGGCTGTCTCGTAGTGCAAACTCCACCCAGGGCTCTTCTTCTCCCTACGCACCTTCCAAGCCTGTCAAGATTTCAGAGCCAAAGCTCGTCCGTGGCATTGACGCGCTAACCCACCCAAGAAATGGGGCACTAGGCACTGGTGCTACTGTCGTACGGACTCCGGATGACGCATTGCGTGAAGTTGGTGTACGGCTTACCTATGACCTCAAGTCAAACGACACCCCGAAAGCCCACAAGCCGAGGAAAGAGAAGAAAGCTTCAATCTCTAAAACAATAACAATTCCTCCTTCTCATCTCGACTACTCAACCATGAGCAGCCCTCCGCTTCCTCCACTTCCTATACCCGAGTCAGATGAAGAGAACGAGCTGTCAAAGTCGTACGAAAGCTCTACCTTGAGGTCGCGCTCCCCAACAAAGCGCAGCCGCGATACTGCCAACGTGACACCACCAACAGCCAAATTGACTGTCGCACCCACACCAACTCCCATCCCCATACCACGCTCTCCTTCTCTTAGACCTTCTTTGAAGATTCGATCAACTATCAGCTCGGACGAAGCCGTGCCTCCTTTGCCGTCCGCTGTTCCACCATCCCCATGCCCTCCTTTCAAGCCTATGTTGATGTCAGAACCGCCTTCATTCCCCACGAGCAACGACAATGTTATCATAACCATTGAAACTTGTACGGCTACTTATAAAACGTCTCTGGAAACCATTAGATCCCGGCCTTCCAACCTGTCCAGCTATATCGACTCAGTGCTTTCAAAGCCTCAGCGATCGAATTCTTCGACTTCTTCCGTTTATTCAAACGACGAAGACCACTTAGCCACGTACCGGCAACATCTGATATCGCAAGGCCTTGTCCCTCACCCGTACCGCAACATCCATATTTTCTTGGACCGTCCAAGCGCACCGTGAGTTTCCTGTGGCAAACATGTACACCTCACTCAAAAAACTGAATATGCCTTTCCAGATATACCCACATCCTTTCGTACCTTCGATCCAATCCAGCAACACCAGAATACCCAGAGTACATCCCACGCGCAGTCCTTTACCAGCAATTAGCCCATGCCCGTCTGGAATCACTCATTGAACTCCGGGATGAGGCTGCCTATCTCAGGTTAGAGGGCCTGCACAAGATGTGCGTCGACGAGATCCGAAAATTACACGCACCCAAGATGCATGTGCGTGGTAACAGCGTCAGCAGCCATTCAGTATCTGCGCAATCGATGCAGGCATCTATTTCCACGCTGCAAACACTCTTGGAACGCGTTGAAACGGACGCCCGTTCGAGCTCACATAGCTTGCCTCTGCCTCACGATAATCGAATCAAGGAGCGAGATAATTCCATGTCGGACCAATCGTCTACTCCATCCTCACGCGGCCCACCTACTCCTCAGTCGTGGGAGAGTGGCCATACCCGCAATCGAAGTCTGCCAACGCAGCGGTCTCTGAAAAGTCCACCAGTAGGATGGATATGATCGGCCTACTCACCACATCTTACGACTCTTATGCCCTTTGCATCTTAACTTAATATTCGAAATTCACCCTAGTAGTCATTCATTCCATTATGATCATATTTTCTCCTCATTGCAAATAATTAGACATTGGATTCCCAGTATATTGTTCAATTCATTAATAGGAATTGTTTACATGTGTTAATCTCAAGAGAGAGGTCAAATCGTACACAGAATCGCAGTTGCGACTCTGTACACGGTGGTGGAGAGTAAGAGTGGCATAGAAGGCTCATAAAATATAATTACATGGGGAAGAGACGCTCCGAATGAGAAAATGATGGGCTATTTAGTTCTTGAGTTGTTCAGACCCCAGAGAATGGGTTGACGCTGTAAACTTTGATGACAGGAGGGCTCTTGGTCAAATCGGCGGTCACAATAACCTTGATAGGGAAGATTAGTACGAACGCCACACAGAAATAAAAATAAATAGCACATACAGGGACTGTCATGAGTTCTCGAATGTCCTGAATCTTGTGGCCTGAAGAAGGAACCCTCAAGCCTTCAAATGCCGGCTTCGCTTTCGAAATAGAGGTCAATCGTTGCTTGGAAGTCTCCTCAACCTCGACAGCGTCGCTTCGTCCCAACACAATCTCGTCGTCGTCTGATTCATCCTCATCGAAAAGGGCACTCTCGTCATGAACAGAGCGAGACGCAACCTCCATTTTGAGGGCATGCTGTTCCGCATTCTTCTTGACCTTCTTCAAATGTTCATCATCAGTGTTCTCCGCCAGCCAGGAGATGACGTCCCTTTCAGACCAATAGATCTGAAGAGTATGGCTATGTTCGTCGTAAACGTGGTTCTCGATCGGCATCTGGTCAACGTGGACGCGCTTCTCGATCCCAAATTCAGGGATCAAGACGTCGAAAGCAGCGTCAAGAACGTTGATAACCTTGGCGGATCGGATAACTGGGCCGTAACGGTTCGTAAGATCGGAAATCAAAACACAAAGGAACAAGTGAGCCGATTGTTCTTCTGCAAGACTCGCAGAGTCGCGTTTACTGTAAGAAAGGAATGTCAGAATAGGATCGGCAATAATGACGCATGTCAGCTTACATGTTGCATTGCTGGGCAACTTTGGCGACGGCGTCACGATCCATGGTGAATTTGATGTCAGCTGAGGGTATCGCTTTAGTTTCGTGTATCAATGCCAGTACCGTACACTCACATCCGCCTTGCAAGATCGCTTCCAATTGTCGATGGACCAGCAGGTCGGCATATCGACGAATGGGCGATGTGAAATGCGTGTAGAGAGGAATATTCATGGCATAGTGGCCATATTTCGCTATGTCGAGCATACCAGCACAGAAATACTTGGCCCGATGAGTTGCCTTGAAGGATAGGAGCTCAAGCAATGTCCGTGCAGTAGGATCGGTGATATCGTTAAAGGATTTCATAAGGGCACCAGAGGAAGAAGTGTCAATCTTGTAGCCAAGGCGTTCAGCACGGCGACTAAAAGTCCCAAGACGGCGCTCAATGGGAGTGTCATGCCGACGCAATAGTGCCTGTTCAGGCAGATGCACAGCGATATGCTGTGCGACAGCAATGTTGGCAAGCAACATAAACTAGAAAGGCCAGTCAATAACGAAATGGATGAAACCAAATGAGAGCGGACCTCTTCGATCAACATGTTGGATTCAGTGCGGTCGTAGGAACCGCAGTCGGTAGGGAGGCCAGCTTCGTCCAAAGAGAATTTGAGCTTCAAGCTATCCAAACTCATCGCACCATTCTTGAAGCGCTCCACGCGCAGCTGTTTAGCGATAGACCCCAGTATTTTGACGTCTTCTTCGATGGCAGACTTGGCATGGTTACCAGTGATAGCAACATTTCCCAATCCTTTGCCGTCAAGGATATTCTGGGCATCGCCATAAGCTAATTTGGCTGCGGATCTATAACGATGTTCAGAGCAGTTTCAAGAAGGAATTCAACCAGTTGACTTACCTGATGATGGTCTTTCCAAACCATTTCTTGAGAATCTTGCCTTCTTTGTCAAACGTGAAAACGACGGAGAAAGCGAGTCGCTGTTCTCCTGGGAGGAGACTGCAGAGTTGCTCGCTCAACGTGGGCGGAAGCATGGGTACCACTCGTTGAACAAGGTAGACACTGGTTGCTCGTTTACGAGCATCTCTGTCCAACGCAGTGTTGGGCTTGACGAAGAAGGACACATCGGCGATATGCACCCCGATGTCATAAGTTCCGTCGTCGTTGGGTTTCACAGAAAGTGCGTCATCGAGATCCTTGGCTGTATCAGGGTCAATGGTGAAGATTCGCTCCTCGCGCAGATCTTTGCGTGTCTTCAACTCGTGCTCCGGGATTCTATGGACCGTTGATCAGTTTCTGAGGAGAGTCATACTGTAAAATCACCCACGTCCAGGGAATGGGAGGAAGACACTTGAGCACGTTTTCACTGAATTCTTCCGTCGGGAAATTGCAGTCTTTCAGCAAGGCGCTAGTTTCTACTTCAATGTCGCCTATTGGGCCCAATTCCTCAACGAGGGTACCAAATGGATGGAGGGAGCTAATGGGGTGTCGCTTGATGCAGGCTACAAAGAGCTTGTTCGCGTATGCTTCGGAGTTTTGAACAAAATCGGGTGGCGCTTGCTCGGTTGGAATTGCGATAAGAGGGACACGCTTGTCAGTTGGCTTGAACCAAACAATCTTGGGTCGTTCAATAGGTCCACGGCGAGGTTCTTCGACTTTATCGCCCTCACGTTCCCGGCGTTCTGCCTCTTGCTTCTCTTTGGTAGCAGCCGACGAAGGTCGCAACAGGCCCAAGGTACCAGAGAATAGTTGACCAGGCATGCGCTCCACAACTGCGACGACGTGACCTGCAAACTGAGGTTTGACCTCATCGGTGACTCTGAGATGAAAAAATGAGGAAAACTTTGGTCAAGAAGTCACAAACACTTACTCCTCATCCTCGAACAACATCAACCCTTGGCCTTCAACCTCGACGTCGTCCTTCTTCTTGTCATCCTTGCGGTTGCCGTTCTTGAGATCGTATGCAGAGTTTTCTTCTTTTTTTCGCTTCTTTTCTTCCTTCTCCTTCTTTGTTCCCCAGACTTCGTCGACATCCAGCAACTCGACGGCGACGATATCGCCTTCAAGCGCCCTGTTGCGATCCTTGGAGCCGCAGATGTAGATATCGGCATCGAGAACCTCAGTAGAAACGTAGGCGTCGGAACGGTTTCGCTTGTTGACGCGAAGGATGCCGACGACGAGCTTTCCGGCCGCCAAAAGAGGAGGAAGAGAGGCTTGTGGAAGATATGGAGCAAATAGCGACTTGCGCTGTGGTTGGCTAGATTGCTGCTGAAGTTGATTTTGGAATTGCTGCTGCTGTTGAAGAAGGTTCATTCCACCTAAGCCCAACCCCATCATGTTGGCCGCCATCATGTTTGGCAGCATATTGGGGAAGCTGAATGAAGCCATCTTGTGGTGATGGCCTCCAGATGCTGCACGGAACTGTTGCAAACTTTGCAATTGGGCTTGGGCTTGAGCCAGGTCCGATGCGAAGGCGTTGGGTTGTACGGATCCAACTCCGCCATCTGTGCAAATGTTAGAACATAAAATAACGGTGGACAAGGAAGGGTATCGTACTGATTCGCCAGCTGGAGTCGACGCGAGAACCCTGCCTGGAATGACCGCCGAACGCCGCAGGAGGAATGAAGCTGTCATCAAATCCGGTGGAATTGTCGAAAGGGTTAGCAAAAGGGACGCCGTTGTTTTGGCTGGGTGTCTTGTTCAGAACGTTCACGCTGTGTCGCCGTCCATGACCACGGGGGATGCCTTGAGATTGACCATCCAGTCCCATCATGCCAATGTTTCCGAACTGGCCCATGGGGTTTTGCATGGCAGCAAAGGCGGGGTTCATGGTTGGAGTGGCCGGAAGGGTGCTTTGAACGCGTCGGTGAGATCCGCTGCGAGTCGGTGCAAGCCCAGAGGTTTGGAAAGAGAGGACCTGTCCGGACGCGAGCTGTTGCTGATACAAGGCCTGCTGTTGTTGTTGCAAAGCTTCAATTTGGCTTTGCAGTGCGATCTATATCAGGGTTAGACCCAAATTATCCGTAAGCGGGAGCATGCAACCCACTTGTTCTGCCATAATACCAGTAATCTCTCCGTCTGCTTTACGGTTGGCCTCAGCGAAATCAGGCTGAGGCTGTTGGTATCCCTGATTCTGAGATTGCTGAACCTGTTGACCCTGTTGAGGGAATTGGAAGCCAAGGTCTTCCTCGTTGATGGGAGGACCCAAGCCCATGCTACGCTTCCTACCAAACATAAATCCCGGGGCAAGCTGGGGACGCCCAGTCGGGCCAAGAGCATCTGCTTGCTCGTTCTGGGCAGCCAAAGCAGCAAACCGTGGAGCAACAAAGCTCTGAGATTGGGAGCGGGGGTTGTGTCCCTGTTGAGCTGGCAAACGCTCTGGAATTTCACCTTCTTCAAAATTTGCGTCTTCGTTGTCTTCAACCATGACGCCAAGGTGTGGAGAATAGGAATTGTAGTTGCTGTTGCCGTTGTTCCCGAGAGAAACAGCTTTGCGGTGCTTTGGATCGGCGCCGAGAGTGGCACCAGGTTGGAACGAAGGTGCTTGTGTGTTCAATGTTTGGTGTGGCCCTCCAGACTGACCAGTGGGAAGTGGCTGAACGGGGGATGCAGTCTTGAGGTCCGCAATGACGCGCTGGAGGGAGGAAAGAGCGTCGCTAGACTCCTTAGATTGGGGCTGCGGAGCGGGCGCGGGCGCTGGCCTCGAGCCAGTCTGGTCCTTCCCAAACCCATTTCTCTGACCATTGGGGGCAGAAGACTGGGGCTTGCGATGGTTTGGGCCCCTATTCTGTTGATTCTTGCGAGGGTCCTGCTTCCTGTTACCATCCGGACCTTTGCGAGAGGCGGATTCGGAACCAGAATCAGCCCCCTGAGCAGAGCCAGCGGTACCGGGCGGTTTCTTGTGGCTTCCTCTTGAGTTGGGACGTTGACCGCCTTGACCAGAACCACCGCCCCTGGAGCTATTTGAGATCGAGGGGCCGCGCCTGGGACCCCCACGACCGTTATTACCCTGGGGTGGCGGTTTCTTTTCGTCCTTCTTCCCAAGAGGGTTGAGTTGAGGCGTTACTTCATCTGTCATGTCGTTCGTAAAGTCCAGTAGGACGAGAAATAGAAGATTTGTCGATTTTTGTGTTTAAGATTCAAATGTCAAGATCGTGTCTGGCGGAATACGGATAAGGCGATTGGAGAGCCAAATATGACGGTGGCTGAAGAGAGACTGACCTGACAATAATGGTGTGGTTTGAATTGAGCGGCTTTGCCCTGCAGGGCGAGTGAGGAGAAGGAATGCAAGTAGGAGTATGTGAGGGTTTGTGGTTGGTGGAAAATGAAGGCACGATGGACCCTGAAACCAACTCAACCACCAGATCCTAGTCCTGACATCTGAATTCCCACGCTAGGTTACTTCCCAACACGGGGACAAAGCTGGACAAGGCGACAGCTTGATGATGCCAAGATATACTCTCTTGAGGGCTTTAGCCACAATGCTACAGTTTGGGGCGAATATCGAACAAGTAATAAGGGAAAATCCACCAGCCCGCCTTCTAACAGACGGCGAATGGCGGGGCACGAGTGGCTGTGTGTGATTATGGTCGAACTGATACTGATGCTACTATCTAACAAAGTAACTACGCGTTGGCTAGCTTGTTGATGATGGCGTTCGTGTACTCCTTGGTCGATGCCTTTCCTCCAAGATCGCCGGTGATAGTCTTGCCCTCCGCAATCGTCTAAAACGAGCTATATTAGTTCTGCTCCCAACTGCCCCAACAGAATTCAAATCACGGACCGTAAGCGTGGCCTTCTCAATTTTGTCGGCATACCCGTTCAGGTTCATGTGCCTATCAATATCAAACTCATTTCAACGAGGCAGGTCAGGGGATCGGAACAGCAAGCATTCCTTACCTGAGCATCATGAGAGAAGACAGCAACAGCGCAGTCGGGTTAGCAAGACCCTTGCCTGTGCATGCGGTGAGAGAAGGGCTACGAAAAGGCGTACATGACCGTACCTGCGATATCCGGGGCAGAGCCGTGCACAGCTTCGAAGATGGAAGCGTCCTAGATGCGTGGCGTGAGCAGGACAGGTGTATTGGAGGAAACGTTTCTTACTCGGCCGATGTTGCCGGAAGGGGTCAACCCCAGGCCACCAATCAATCCAGCACACATATCAGAGAGAATGTCGCCATACAAGTTAGGCATAACCATAACTCGGTCCGCGTAAGGTTTGGGGTTGGTGACGATCTACGTAAAGGATAAATAACGCGTCGGCAAAGAGAAATGATGCCCCGACCAACCTTCAAGCAGACTCTGTCCAGCAAGTCTTCGTCGTATACCACGTCGGGGAATTCTTTGGAAACTTCACGGCACGCCGACAAGAACATACCATCTGACATTTTCCTGTGGGAGAGTGAGAAAAGAGGTTGCTTTGCTACAATTTTGGACTTGCATGATGTTTGCTTTGTGGACAGCAGTGACCCTGTTGCGACCACTGGAGCGGGCATAGTGGAAGGCGTATCTCGCAACACGTTCCGAAGCATCCCATGTGATCAACTTGATGGATTGAACAACACCGTCGACAATCTACAAAGTCTCAGTCCAGTTCCCCCAAGTTCCTTTGGAAGAGTGCCGACCTCGTGTTCAATACCGGAGTATTCACCTTCCGTGTTTTCACGGATAAGGACAGTGTTGACATCATCATAAGCGGTCTTGAATCCCTGGATGGATGCACAAGGACGGACGTTGGCAAACAGGTTGAAGGTCCTTCGGAGGGTCAAGTTCAGTGAAACGTGGCCCTTTCCGACTGTGCTCGGAGATCCGGGTTCAGAAGCTATCGCAAAAAAGAGTTGGCTGGGCTACATACTCGGTGTCGCGAGGGGACCTGAATGGAAGACCGATGTAAGAACGGGCGGGACGAAGGAGCTCAGAAGATCTAACCCTTCAAAGCAACAGTGTTCTTTTTGACCGACTGGATGGCAACATCTGGAATGACGGTTTTTCCACCTTTCAAGATAGGCGTGACGCTGACTTCCTCCCATTGAATAGGAACCTGACAAACATTCAGAACCACCGGATGAGTAGCGCCGAACCTAGCTTACATTTGCCGCTGTGTAAATGGCCTTGATAGATTCGCTAATTTCCGGACCAATACCTGTGACTTCTTCAACGAACGCACAGAATCTCGTGCATGTAAGAACGTACCGTCTCCAGGAATCAGAGTGACTGTGTATTTTCCCTGGAGACTACTTTAGTGCGAGGCCCTCTGGTTTTACGAGGTGTACTGACGTTGGCTCCCTTTTGTCCTGCAAAAGCAGCAGTTGGGGCGGCGGAAGCATAACCTCGGAGGGCCTAAGGAATTCAAGTGAGCTTCAATGGACACGTCAGGCCGAGTTCTGAACACTAACAAGGGGCTGTCTGAGCGCGCTCTGCGCGAAAACGCCTGCAATTGAACGGGAAGCCAACATGATAAAAATGAGGGAGAAAAGGGTGACGAAAGTTTATCGGAGGCTCGGATTCTTTCGCGACGCTCAAAACGTCACACGTGGTGAGCTATGATCGGGGTAACTCAGCAACAGGCGATAAGATAAGATAGTGCTAGTAACCCGGCTGGAAAGACAATAGGAATCAAAGATATATACAAGCATGAACACTATAAGCAAAACTAGCTGCTCAAAATCCCATTTAATTGCTGTCGATACTTCTCCATGTTCCGTTCGGTCTCTTCCTCCAACAGCTGATCTTGTGAAGTCTATGGTGCTTCCATCAGACAAGGAAATCATGTCAAGTATCGGCAAACCTACGGGTAATTCGTTCTCGACAGTGCCCGCCTGTCCTAATTTGCCATTCGTAAGTTCAAATAGAACCTTGTCGACCTCTGCATCGGCCTCATCTTCTAGTTCTTCGTCCTCGTCCATCTCCAAAGTGTCTTCCAGCATTTCCTCCATGATTCCAGCCTGCAAGTTTGAGCTTAAGATTCTGGAATGTGAATAGCGTCATAGAGTATACCTTGGTCATTTCCATACTCATCTCTCTCATTACTTGGCTAACTTGAGGGAGCTTCACGAGGGCATTCGATAGCTTCATAATCTCGGTGGATTTCTGCAAAGCGCCAGTGACTTTCGTCATGGCTAATCTTTCATTAGTGAGAAAGGTCAGGAAGCAACGACCTAGTCCGTACCCAATTGCTGTTGTAGCTGATTCCCTATCGAAGCCAGTCGAGCCTTGCTCACAGACAGCCTGTCCTTCTGCTTCTTGCTACGCACTACCTCCTTCGCCAATATACGAGCAGATTTCACGTCGCCCTTTGTAGCCAGTTGTTTCACCGTCTGTTGCGCCTTGTTGGTAGCCATGTCTAACTGCAAAGTAAACGCATTGAATAAGAACGCAGTGGACTATGCGGTTGTATTGACCTGCCTCATCTCCCGGTCAAGATGTCGTGACTCCGCTCGTAGCTTGGACTGCCATGCGCGCACTCGTTCTTCTGCCGTCGGTCCGTAGAGAAAGCGGTTAATAGCCTGCATAGTCAATTGAAGATGGTGAAGGTGGATGACAACCTGGACCTGCGTCATCAGGAAGCACTGCTCGGCGATTCACACTGATGTTCTTCGGAACACAGCCACAGCAGACGCCGTGACCCGAGGATACAGTCAACTACCTAAATATGTGTTTCGCTCACAAAAGAATATTTTCGTAGAAACAGCGAACGGTCTGAAGCTAGTTTGAGTACATATTGACAAACACAAAGGTATACATAGTGATTAGATATTCGAAAAACAGATCCACTGTTACGGAGCCCGTTGAATCTGGTTAACAAGTGCTTCCCAGTAGCTCCAATCTGAACCATCCACCCCTGGCAAAAACCTTACATCTGACGGGCCTGCCGGCGGCACCCATCCAGGGAAATCTGCTTGCGAAGGTCCGCCCCAAGAGATTGCTCCGGTATTTATGTCGAAGTGGGTATTGCTGACGGTGTTAACCCAGTGGTCGAGGAGCGATTGAGCTGGGGATTCTTCATCTGCATGAGGGCTACCGGTGGCAGTGGGCGAATTTGCATATTCGATATGTTGAAGACGTTGGAACGTCGGCGAAAGATTCAACTGCGAAACTGACGCGAACGGAGGAGTCGAAGAGGATGGGTCCGAGTTGGACGGTGGAAGTGACTGGAATGCTTTCGCCGTCCCAGGAGATTGAAGATTGAGAAGTAGTTGTGCTTGCTGCTCTTGCTTGGCCAGCGTCGACGTCGATGGGAACACCCTTGACGAGTCTTGGTCTTGTATTGCCTTCTCTGACGCTTTCGCTTTGAGAAATTCGATAGTTCTGAGTTCCCTTCGTGTCGTTTCGTCCAAATCTTCCAAGCCTTCGTGTTCCTTCACAAATCCTTCAAGAATTGCATGCATAGTTTCTGAATATGGTCCTTTGGGTTCCATAATAAAGTAAAGCCCGCTAATCATAGCAGTCTGGAATTCCCTATACGCATTGCTGAGGGAGTCCCGTCGTTCCTTGGGCATACTGTCCCTGAAAGCCTGTCGAACCTGGAAATCTTTGACGGCAGACTCGAAACATGCTTTCCGAGAGCGTTGATAGCGGTCGGATCGTAAACGTCTCAGCAAGTATGGTCGATGCAGACTGATCCTCACAAAGAGGATTTCGGTGATCAGCAGGAACCGGTGTACTGGAATGTACGGCGAGGTTTGGTCGAGGGAATTGTCCGGTTGAAGCGAAAAGTGTGGCGGGAGATTTTCCATGAATTTCAGAATCTCGTCGTCCAGCGAAAGAACTTCCGAGTAAAGATTTCTTTCTTTGACCTGCTGGAAGTGGTGCACAATGCGTCCGATGATAACTGCAAGTTGATGCCGAAGAATAACGAACGTCAATGAGGTGGGCTGTGTGAGCGATCGTGGTTCCATTGGTATTGACTTCAGGTCTATTTCGACGTTGGACGGTGGTTTGCTCGAGGTGTAATCATCTTGAATAGAGTTGGGCCTTCCGAGCACCAGCGCATATGACCGATCGGCATGGTAGAGATAAGACCTGTCAGATATCTTGAGACACTGCGGAAGACCCGAAATGAACGGTTTTAGATCCCTACCAGATACGCCTACGATATTCTGCTTGACTGGGCTCCATGCCCTGTGAATGTGGGTGAGTCACGCGCCAGTCCTAAACGAGTTTGCACGTACCATGGTCGAACCATCGCGATGCAAGCCAAGTGCTTGTGCCGTTCTCACTGCGGCACCTAGTTGACTCCAACACTCGGTGATCCGCCTGTCGAAAGTCAAGAACCTGGCACTCTGAAATCGTTGTTAACGCATATCCATAGACGGAGCAATGCGGCTTACAAGTAGTCGAGTAAGGACTATGTCTAGAGAATCTGGTTGAATCGCCGCCGCGATTAAAAGCGACCTTCGAGCTAAAAAGGTACATTAGATTTGGTCTAGCAAAGCGGATAGAAAACTCACATGACCAATAGTATCGAAGGGATGTAACACGCCTGTTGCGCGCGTCCCCTGACATAGACTCGGGAGCTAACCTTACGGATATGGCCAAGACGACGAAGAGGAGAGGGAGGAATCGAACGTCGTGGGGATTGGCTGCACCAATACCATCCCGAACATGAGAAGAAACTGCTGCATACGCAGTGCGAAAGTCGCGTTCTGAGACCGGGTAGCGCGTCCAATTTCTGTAAACTTTATGTAAAACTCAGCTGTAAAACATTTCCTAGGGATACTGACATTGAAGTGAAGTAGTGGTCGATGAGGCGGTCGGTGATGGGGGCAGGAGGTAGCTCTTGCAAAAGTTCAGAGATTTGACGTGGAGATACACCGCATTCGTGGAAAAGGGACCTCAGGTTTGCTTCTGCTGACGGTTCCGTGTCGTCTTCTGCATTATCTTCATTTATTCGCCTTGATGAAGAAGCCTGTTGCAGAGACCCCAAATCCACGCTTCCGCCCGATCTGTGGCTTTGTCCAGACCCCGAATTTGCAACCGCGTGCTGGAGCTGTACGACAGTGTAAGGAGCAGAAACTGAATGAGAGCAGCCGTTTTAAATACACACCTGCTCCAGAACAAATCCCGGGGCTACACTTCCCGAAGCGCTATTGCCGTACCACTTTCCGCTCTGCAGCGTGCCACCACTCGGTTCTTGCTCTTCGGTTTGGGAACGATTGTCGTCCTCGCCCAAAGAAGGCGAGCGATTGCGGTCTATAAACTGGTTGCTATTCTCTATCCCTGCTGCAGGTGTGGTCGAGTTCCTACCACTTGGATTCCAGTACTGGGGGAGGGCCACTTCGATGATTTGCTCAAGCCTTAAAACCCGGGCGCTTAAGTCTTGGTCTGCCTTGCCTGGGGTATATGCTTTGCATAGTTCTGGAACCTTGCGAGCGATGCACTAGCATGAAATAAGCAAAAGGGGCTCAACACCCGAGCGCAAAGACATACATGGGAGCATGGGACTTGGCGATCGCACTGGAAAACGGCGGTGAGCGAAAAACGGGTACAGTGTCATAATGCGGACATTACCTTTTGTTTTCTACGATGGCATTCACCGCAAGAAAAGCTGTAGCCGGATGAGAAGGGGCTCCGGTGCGATTTCAGGGATGATATTTGCACACACCTGACCCGCGTCCTCTGCTTTTTGACTGATAGGCCATTTGCGAGATCGTCATCAAGATTTTTGCGCTTCGAACTAGGAATTAAGGCCGATGGCGCAATTTCGGACCCCTTTCCTATCATTGTCGAGGGGAGGATAGTTCTGGGGCTCCAGAAATCTTTTCGACAGTCAGACGAAACGAGTCAGGTAGAGAGGCGACACAAGCCTTCTTACATAACCTTGGCCAAGGCCCAGTGTTCGAACCAAATTCCCGGTTCTACGCCGCCACCGCCAACATCACATTTAGTATCTCATCCAAAACCAGGTTCAAACTCTCAAACCTATTCATTCTGGTTGGCTGGCCTTATACTTCTTTGACATGGATCAGTCGGCCGAATCTTCCAATTCTGTTGGCCAGCAAGACTCTGAGGAATGGAGAAACCTCAAGTTATCACTCGAACGACCCTACAAGGGTGATAATTCAGAACCTATCCCAAAGATCCTTGATATCGAACCGAATGGGACGTTTGTATACGAGCCGTTGAGTTCTTTCCGCGAAATCGGATGTCCTCTGGCTGACAATCGCCCGCTATGAAACAGGAAGGAAACGCCAGAGGAACGTCTCAAGGACAACCTCACGCGTATCTTCCGGGAACGCGGTATGGATTTCTTTGAGAACCCAGAAAAAAGAACAACCAAACCAGAAGAAACGCAGGAGGATCAGATAGACACCGAATCTAACGCGAAGGATGAGAGTCTGGCTAATGAATCCAGGACAAAACCTATGACCTACGAAGAGGTCCAAGCGATGAGATTAGAATTAATGGCGCCGCTATCGTAAGTTGGATATATTCCTTGACGATGGGAATAATAACCAGTGGAAACCTAGTGTTGCAATGGGGCAGATGACCCAAGCCAGGAATATCCTTGATACTATCCTGTCCACCACCAACACGGCCTCAAGGCTTACAGAACCCCAGAAAGCCGCTCTGACTGGCACCATCGTCACACAACCTTCACCGATCCCTGCCCTCCAAGCGTTCAACGCGCAGCTCGTCATAGGATCGAAAGATGCGGCTTTGAGAAAGGCTTCTCATTTATTCAACACCGTGGCAGGCAGGATGGAGAGAGTTCATGAACGGAGCGAGCAATATTGGATCAACGCGCTAAAGATCAGAAGAAACAACTGGAGATTACTACCTTCACCGTTGCCTCCCGGGTCGTTCATTGGGAAGGGTGCTGACAGAACCGCCAGAGACTTTGTTGTGGCGTACGGTCTGGAGGAATGTATGTGTTTCACCCTAATCAATGAACCACTCATCAATTGTTTGCAGCATCCGCTACTATTCGTCGGCGGGGACTCGCTCACCTCTCCGACGTTGACGGGGAGAGTAATTTGATTTTTGCCAATCGTCAGGAGTTGAGAATGAGGGTGTATCTGTGTTACCGAGACTCAGACGGGAGAGATGTAATGGTGGTTAACTCCGCCCCGAAACAAAGGTCAGGGTCACCAGACGACACTCTGGAAGACACTCTGATGGCGGCTCAGCGAGAACTGGTGGACGAAGAGATATTTTCATCACTGATATACGAAGCAAGCAATTTGACCACGGCGCTTGCCCGAGTCTCGGAGCGGCTTATTGTAATCGACGCTTCGGAAGGTGTGGAATTGAGGTTTGAACTGGTGAGGTTTATCGGTCTTTAAGGCCCTCAATATCACTCACCCAAGTTGACCTCCTCAAGGGCAAGGAGAGCACTGAGCCTGGGACAATTTCGCCCCTATGCGACCTTGTCTACCACGGTCTGCGCGTATTGTTGCTACGGAAGCACGCATATGTCAAAAACGAACGACTGAATGCCTCTGGAAACTTCCCCAGCAATGCTTCACCTGGGTACACACCAATGTTAAAACCGATTATTGACCTCCTGCAGTACAAGGTTTTCTCGGAGCGGCTCCAAACAGAATTGTCCCGGGCAGCAGCAGGTCTGAACACTGTAGGAATCCCCACGAGCGTATCCTACAACGCCGTTGGTGAATCTGGGGAAGACACCATCAAGATTTTCTGCGAGCCCCAATATCGAAATCCAAGTGGGGAGGCCATCTTACGGATCGACAACAAGTTCGTGCATACGCCTCTGACATGACATACGTTCTCGAAGTTAAATCCAATTCATCAGGAACATCCTACGCTTGACATTCGCAGCACCGTCGACTTTGACTGTGCATCTGACTCAGGCAACCCTCCAAATCTATTCTTTACCGCAATTATCTCATCTTCTCCGAACCGAAATTGAGCGGTTTATACTGCAGAGGATATGTGTCCTCGGGGAAAGGATTCGAGGTGAAACGTGGTTCATCGATTTGGACCGTCTGGTCGCGCGTTGGGAGGGTTCAGCACTGTTAGTCCGATCTCTCTGCTTTAAAAACGAGGAAGCTCATAACATTTCGCAGCACATTCCGAATATCCTTTGATTCGGAAATGAACATAAGTTGTTCTGCCTTCTTGGTAAACGGTCAGACAGGCCGAAGGGGAAACTTACTCCAATACTCGCATTTGAACGGTGTTCCGTTGTTGTCTTGGATAGAGACAGTCATCAACAACACGAGTACCTCCTGAAATTCCATGACAATACCATATAAACATAGCGCCTACACCTTTTGCTCGTTAGGCCGGGGTGTTTAATATTATGTTTTCCCGACAAAGCATAGCGATAACGCTGACAGAGAGTTGAAGTAGTTTTGAATAATATGCCAATGTGTGACACGAATACATGATGAAGTAAAGAGGATGCGAAGATAGATAGCGACAGAACGTGAGAGAGGAGAAGACTTCGTCTAATCTTCGTCTTCGTCGTTGGCACCAGCCTTGAACTTCTCGATCTTCTCGGCGATTCTGGCTCTGCGTTGATCGAGGGTGAGCTTGTAGGTCTTGAATTTCAAGGTCTCTGCCTTCCAATCCTTTGATTTGGTCGTGGGCTTGAAGACGGGGTCCTCACGGATGGCAGCATGTGCGTTTTTGTAGATCTCCTCGATGTCGTCGGAGCCAATGTCGTCGGCGAGGTAAGTTGCGAACTGCTTCTTGAATCTAAAAACGAATAAGTTTGTCTTAATCGCGAAATACAGATATTTACTGACCGTTCGTCATCTTCCTCCTCCAAGCTCTCCATGTACTCAGCAACATGGCCACCATAGATGTACTTTTGGAGAACCTCGGCCTCAAGGGTCTTGGCTTCTGCGTCGTAACCGGGGAATCGCTTATCTGAGTGGGGGATGAAGATTCCACCATCACTGGCACCCTTCAAGGCGCCGAAGACACGAGCACCAGTGGAAGTGCGCCTGAGGCCGACATCAAGGTAGCACTTGAATGGTCGTGGGGCATCCTCCTCATCGAGCACTTCAGTGAGTTGGAGAGTACCATCGGGCTCGGTAACACCCTCGTACTTGTCTGCCAGACCAAGCTTGGTCAAGGCACGACGGGCAGCGAGAAGGCCGGTAGCATAGGCTGAAAATCCGTGAGTTTCCCATTTTACATGGAAAAGACAAGAACGTACCAGCAGCCCAGTTTGTCAAACCGTGGTTGATGCCATATCGGGGCAATTCCCTCGAGTGCGCCTGGGTGAGGACGAAGTCGCCTTGGATGCGAGCATAGACGACTTGGACGATGATGTCCCTGTTGGTGAATCGAACGACAAGGCGGTATTTAGGTGCGTTGCTGTCGGGGAGGACTCAGTCTCGAGCCTTTCATTTCCTGGTAGTAAAGAGACCCACTATTTGTTCTTCGCCTGGGTTACAAGGCGCTTCCTGGCATAGTCTAGAGGTGAAATAAGTCAATTGATGGGCAAATCGGGAAAGATATGGTGTACAATCGGTCTTTCCCTCTCTCCTTCGGCGGTACTTGACTTGGAACCGGGAGAAGTATGCGTCGGTCTTCTGTTTCTTGACGAAGGGCATCTGGAGGAGAGCTAGTCAACACAAGTTCATCCAAAAGTTGCTGGGAGCATCCATCGCTTTCGACAGTGATTTTTGCATATCTAGATGGTACGCCACGCAATGGACACTCCCTGAAGACGATTACAATGATTCTAGGGGGCATAACATACCTTGATGGTGTCGGGAACGTTCTCCTGGTTGACGGGGGGATAGATTTTCGTGGTTTGTGTCGTGCTGAACAGACGTCCAAATCGGGTAAATAGCTTAGGTAAGCGATTACGCAGTGCCTCAGCCAATTCGTGTTCCTTCCGCTGCAACCACCATCTTTGTCTTGCCTCAGCTTCAACTCTCACGCTAAATATCATGGATAGCTACGCAAACGCGCAGTATAACCAACAGTACCAGCAGCAACAGCAAGCGGCCTACGATGTAAATCCTTATTACAAGCCTTATCAAGGACCCTCTTATCCAATTCCAGGAAGTTCGTCCTCGCACAGCGCCCCAGTTCCCGCAAATGCCTATGAATACGATGTCGGAATTCTCGCTCAGCAAAGTGTCTATGTACCTGGAGCGATGATTGATAAGCGAGGCGGGGCAGGTGGCAAACTTGCGAAAGGAGGCAAGCGAACAACTGTTCTTCGTAAAGGCGGGGGAAAGGTCTGGGAAGACCAAACGCTCCTTGAGTGGAATCCATGTATGTATCCAGCAGCTGATAAATTATTGTCGACTTACGTCTTCTACAGCATGGTTTAGGCTCTTTGTTGGCGACCTGAGCAACGATGTATCCGACGACGTCCTATCCAACGCTTTCAACAAATACCCATCCTTCACAAAGGCTCGAGTCATTAGGGATAGATTGAGTCAAAAAGTGAGCCTCGTTCATAATTGATAATTGGTATCTTTCAGTTATCTGACGGCTGTATTCCTAGGCCAAATATGGTTTCGTTGCATTCTCTGACCCCGAAGACTTTTTGAAAGCATGGAAGGAAATGGACGGTTCGTGTTGTCAGCCCGAGATTGTGCATGCAAGCTGACGAAATATTTCCAGGAAAGTATGTTGGTAATCGACCGATCAAGCTAAAGAAAGCAGACAGCACCGCAATCCGCCCTGTTGAAATTGGGCACAAGAAAGCGAAGATGTTGGAGAAGGAATTGAAGAAGAACAGACATAAACCTTACTAGGTTCGCCCAGGGTTTCAGTTCCGGTATGTGGAGGGTTGTACAAGAATCCATTGTCGGTTTACCTTTCTATCTATGAGGTAAATCATTGTGGTTGACCTTGCTATTACGGTGAGGCCTGCAGCAAATGCTGTTGTTACTGTGTAAAGCGCAGCGCATAGTTATAATATGTATCCTGTGTAGAACGGATCTTCAATGCAATGCGTGTACTTGACTCAATTCTGTGCTCGGAGATGTTGTGGCCGATGATAGTAGAATATGACGCCAGACAAACATAGCCGCCGCTGCGCAAACAATTTAAAATAGGGCGATCTGGCACCAAACGCAGGTCTTCAAGCTCCATCAACGACCATCATGGCTTCGAGTGCTCTACTACAACAAATCCAGGCAGGAAAAAGGCTCAAGAAGGCAGAAACGAATGATCGTAGTGCACCTGCTGTTGATGTAGGAGGAGCGAAAGGAGGTGTATCTTCTGGGGGAGGGGGTGGTGGCGGGAGGGCGGTGGGAGGAGGACCGGGAGGACCACCACAACTTGGTGGACTGTTTGCTGGAGGGATGCCCAAGCTGAAACCGTCAGGACAAAGCAATTTTGGTATGTAGTTGTATCAGGGCCAGAGATGACAAGTATACTGAGTCTCTGTTAGCTAAACCACCGAATCTTGCAAAGGCGCCGGTGATTCCCAAAGCTGCAGATGGGGCGAAATCCGCAGCACCTACGCGACCAGCAGCGCCAGTTCCACCCAGGCCGACGACTGCTCCACCGCGAGCCCCGCCCGTCGTCCCTGCTGCACCGACACCGCCGCCACGCGCTGCACCCGTATTGCCGTCTCGGTCTGCTCTCAGTCCGACTGGCGGGGCTCCTCCTCCTCCTCGAAGGCCAGGAAGCAATGGTTTACAGTCACCAGCGTCCAGGGCTGTACCCCCGACACCACCTCGTGCCGAGTCTCCAACTCGGTCGACACCATCGTCCAGATCGGTGCCTGGACTTCCGGCCAGGGCCCCGCCTCCCCCAGCGACGAGGCCACCGTCTTCTGTTTCTGCCAGGGCCGCCCCGCCCCCACCGCCTCGTCTGGGAGCATCACCAATTTCGCCTGCCCGTACTGCCCCTCCACCACCTGGCCGCAAGTTCCCGGCACCGCCATCCAGACCCACAGTCAGCGAGAACCTGCCGAATGAGCGTTCAGTGTCTCCAGAAGCTCGCGCGCCTCCAAGACGTCCTGTCAGTCCACCCACTCGTTCAGCGATGCCACCTCCTCGCCCGCCCCCAGTTGCTTCAAATACAAACCCGAACCGTCCGCCTCCTCCACGTCGCAGAAGTAAGTCTTAATCGTCATCCCGTAACAAGTATTCACGTAATAATTTGTTCAGTTCCATCGCCTCCGCCAAATGCTGGCCTGCACACATTTCCTGTAACCGACTTCCCTCCGCCGCGGCAATTCACACCACAGAACCGGCAATACCCCAGTGGTAGTCAGCAAGGAAGCTCGTTTGACCTTGGAGTTTTGTAAAATTACTCGGCTCCGTATGATTTCTCTCGCTAGGGCCGTCTCGACGTGTCTCCTGCCCGTTGGCACCACTTGTACACCTACATTTATAGCTCATAATCATGATGATATTCGGAACAAGTATATTTTCGGGATGATTTAGAGCCCAGAAGGGTGATGTGATGTGTTGTATGATCTCGCACGGACGTGCCACGTCAGTCGTTCAGACGCGGATTATACGTGTCCCTTGTTTATAAAGCCAGACCACTTCCGCATTATTGGTTTCTCACCTCTTTCCAATGCGTCTCCTTGCACCGGCTTCGATTCTGGCTCTTGCCTCCCTGGCACTCGCTGAGGCCGCCTCAGATGTTCTGAGCCTTACTTCTGCCGACTTTGAGGGCAAGATTTCTTCCGAATCATTGCTCCTCGTCGAGTTCTTCGCTCCATGGTGAGTCTTTCCGTTCATGCTCAGCGTATCCAACAAGCTGACCGCCTCATTCTCAGGTGTGGTCACTGCAAGGCTCTTGCTCCTCACTACGAGGAGGCCGCCACCGCCCTCAAGGACAAGGGCATCAAGCTTGCTAAAGTCGACTGTGTCGAAGAAGCCGACCTTTGCCAGTCCAAGGGTGTCCAGGGTTACCCGTAAGGCTCTTCATAACCGTGTTTATTGTGCTGCATTAACACCCTTTCCTCCAGCACTCTCAAGGTCTACCGTAACGGTGAAGTCACCGATTACAATGGTCCACGAAAAGCCGATGGCATCATCAGCTACATGGTCAAGTAAGTTTGTCCCAACTGTATTTGTGCGCCCGCTTCTTATGCTTTTCTCAGACAATCACTCCCCGCCGTTTCGGACGTTACTGCTGAGAAGCACGAAGAGTTCACCAAGGCTGACAAGATTGTCGCCATTGCCTACCTCCCTTCATCCTCCGTCGCCCCAGCTGCCGAGTTCAGCGCTGTTGCTGAGACCCACCGTGATGACTACCTTTTCGGTGTTGTGACTGATGCCGACGCCGCCGCTGCTGCTGGCGTCACTCCCCCCGCCGTTGTTGTCTACCGCTCCTTCGATGACTTCCGCACCGAATACCCCTACCCCATCTCTGGCGTCACCAAGAAGGATTTGTCAGACTGGATCGCTGAACTTGCCATCCCCGTCCTCGACGAGGTTAACGGCGAGACTTATGCTGTCTACGCCAAGAGCACCAAGCCCCTTGCCTATGTCTTCCTCGACCCCTCCAGCGAAGACAAGGACGCACAAATCGACATCGTCAAGCCAATCGCCAAGAAGTATAAGTCCAAGGTCAACTTTGTCTGGATTGACGCTGTCAAGTATGGTGACCACGGCAAGGCCCTCAACCTCCCTGAAGCCAAGTGGCCTTCATTCGTCATCCAGGATATGGAGAAGCAGCTCAAGTACCCCTTTGACCAAAGCAAGGAGCTTACCACCGAAGCTGTTGGCGAATTCCTCGACCAATTCATCAACGGCAAACTTGAACCTTCCCTCAAGAGCCAAGCTGTCCCTGAGACTCAAGATGAGCCCGTCTATACCCTCGTTGGCAAGAACTTTGAACAAGTTGCCCTCGAGAAGGACAAGGACGTCTTTGTTGAATTCTACGCCGCATGGTAAGTGTCACAACTCGTATATCTCGTCCTTCAATGTTCTGACAACTTGTCAAGGTGCGGCCACTGCAAGCGTCTCAAGCCCATCTGGGACCAACTCGGTGAGAAGTACTCCGCCATCAAGGACAAGCTCGTTATGTACGTCGTTCTCTCGCATTCCTGCTCACCGAACTCCTTTGCTGACCTCTTTTGTAGCGCCAAGTTCGAGGTTCCCGAGAACGACCTTCCCCCTACCCTGCCCTTCCGCATCACTGGCTTCCCAACCATCAAGTTCAAGCCAGCTGGCTCCACCGAGTTCATCGACTATGAGGGTGACCGCTCGCTCGAGAGCCTCATCTCCTTTGTTGAGGCTAACGCCAAGAACTCTCTCGAAATCCCTGCTGCCAAGCCAAAGGCTGATGAGCCTGAGGCACAAGCACCAGTCGCAGACGAGGGCGTAAAACACGAAGAACTCTAAACGGTCTTTAGTACATAGTATCTTATTCACGATCCTGATTTATTATTATCCGATAATAATGAATTACACTGCACGGATACCTGCTCTCCTGAACCAAAACGATAAAGATGGTAATGTCCCTAAGACCTTGCTTCTTTCCGGGACTTGTAGTAGTCCGAGAACGAAAGGCGGATGGCTAGGAATCGGCAATCGAGATCTGGATGCACTTGGAGGTGTTGAACAATGGATTGCACCTTGTCTGAGAAGTTCTGTCCGTATTGATGCAGCCTGGTCGTTAACGTCTGCGCGACATCTTCAGAGGCACTCGGCTCGTATTTTCCAGTAAACACGCCCTTGCACCACAACACAGATAAGTTGGTGAGTATATCGGACGATATAAAAGACCTACACGTTGTTCGTCGGCTGCTTGATCCCTCCTAGCCGCCTCTGACAGGCAATGGTTGTAAAAGTTTTCCTGGAACCGATTGAGTATCACATACAGAAGGAAATTGTGATAACACACCATGGCTTCCCGGTACATTAATACTATTGCAAATGCATCCTTCATCATGTTATGGACCACCTCCTGAGCAAACAGTTAACCCACGAGGAGAAACCGATGGAGACAATGGACTGACCTCTTTGCCAAGTTTCATATTCCACAAGAAAATCTTCTTGACAACCCTGTCCAAGTAAGTCCGGTGTGCTCCGATTATCGAGTCCAGGTCTCCCTCCTTCTTGTTCAAAAAGTCGATAAGGACTTTCCATGAGCATTCAATGACTTCCAAGCGGCAGTAGGCCTCCACTTGTCTTATAAAGTGGATCATTTCAGATATGGAGATCCGGATCTTGTGCCATTCGTGCTCCAGTTCTGACCAGTTTGTTATTAGAATAGCTCCAAGAATCGGGATTCGTGCCGCTCACCTGGAACCCGAATGAATGTCCTTGCACCGCTAATCACTCTCGACCAAGATCGGTCCAGCGTTTTCTCTACCCGCTTCATCTGCCACAGGTGTCGGAATAATTTGAGGTAACCTTCCATGGCCAAGGCATCAAGGACTGTATCTATGGGAGCGTCAACCTTGTATTCAAGAGTGAAGACGTCCCAGCCAATCTCTCCGTGCGAATACTCTAGCATCCGAGCATCCAGGCGTCGAAGGACGTCAGGAGTGTCATGCTGTGCGTTGGATGAACGAATGGCTGTTTCCAACGTGGCTGTCAAGTTGTGTCGATATAGGGCGTTCGCTGGCTTCGCCAAGCTTGGTCTGAGAGTATTTGTAAGTGCTGGTAAGGGTGCAGAATTGCATAGAGTACCCTAAAGCATCCATAAGTTGGTCCGCAAAGTCTCCATGTCCAAGAAACAGGTAATGCTTTAAAGCTGATAAGTGGTCCAAAAGCTTGAATTTCTCGATGAAGACTTCGAATAAACGATGGCTGGCCAGCCGATACGCAGAGTCTATCGACTTTTCCAACCCATTGACATCACTGTACTTCAATGCTAAAGTAGTAATATATAAGCTTGTACCGCCGGGTATAAAGAACGGAATACGCACTTCCTCTAAAAGAACTCATCTTTTCACGAGTGACAACCCACTCGCTATCATGACAGCTATAGCGGATAAAGTTCAAGCTTTTTCCCGTAGAAAGGATCTGCAAACAAGTTAGCGAGTGTTATAACAGGATCGTCACTACTCTTGCCTTTGTTCCCGAAGACTTGCCGACAAAGTTGGGAAGCATTGCTTCTCTAAGCTGATACTTGTTCTCCCAAAGCTTACCACCCTGTTGAGGTGGTCCTGCAAAATCGTCAGGATCTCCTCCTTGTGCTCCAAATCCTCCGTCCGCCGAGATTTCATTTATTCCTCCCGATAACGAAGATGGGTGCGCAACTTGCGTGGGACCAAGGGTAGTATCCACCGCGACAAAGAACTCGCCATATGGGTCGTAGAGATCCCCCGAGAAGAGCCATTTATGCAGCGTAGCAAAGAAAGGACACGATACCTGTAGGACATGAGGAGTTTTCTTTTCGATAAACAGGAGCGATCCTTACCTCCTCCAGTAATTGATGTGTAAAGTTTCGAACAAAAGGGTCGCCGTTGTCCGTGTAGCTGTGGATTAAGTTGACCAAAGCTCCGCCTTGTGCTTCTGTCGATTCGTTAAGTATTACATTGCATCGACCGAGAACGAATGAGATACCTCTGGCACCCTCTACACAGACACTCATCATCCGCATCCTTAACCGCCAGTCGTTCAACCAGACATCAAGTCGTTTGAGGGAAACGCCGGTTTCGGACGCCAGGTTGTCATTGCTCCGCTCTAATCCTGTCTGAGGTATGCTTGACAAGGCCTGAGTTTCCAGAACTGCGATTAGGCGGTAGTACTCCTTGAGCTGAGATTGTAAATGGTGACATAGGCTCTGTTCGATCATGCCAATTCCGCTCGCTGTTTCTCTTTCCCTTATGAAGTTGTCTACTCGGCGATAAAGGTAGCCCAACTCAGCTAGCCGATGAACAAGAGCCTTTGTCGATGGAGATACTGTATACTGATGCAACCACTTGAGTTCCCTGATCTATCATGAATGAAACACTCTTGTTACCTGATCTTCAAGGAATACAATTCGATCGTCGTCCTCATCGCTGGAAGAGAACTGGATGTATTTCCCCGTAATTCCTTGAAGAATGTATATCGAGTCCCGGAGCAGAAGCTCTTCTGGAGCGTAGTGCAAGCCTAAATCACCGGAGGTAGCAGATATGTTTTGTAAGAATATGGGTGAACGGTAAGATGGTGTCTTACTTTTCGATTGCCGATGCTCTCTGAGAATTTGTGCCTTGGACCGTCCTGTTGATGTATCTTGACGAGACGTCGGTTCTTGCTTGACTTGCGTTGCGGGCTTTGATTTAAGTGCTCGACGAGGAGATGGAGGACGGGTGAAGAGGGAACTAGGATTGAGTGAGGGGTCCTCTTGAAACGCGACGGACGTAAGGAATGAGAGCACTTCGGGTTTTCTTGACAGTATGTGCTGTAAAGACGTTTGCTAGGGGGAACGACAAATCTTCAAAGGTCACATACCTGCTTCAGCAGCCGAGCCAAGAGGTTTGTGAACTTCAAGACATCTGTCCCACCGGGGGCATTGCGCAAGACTGGCGAACGTTATCGCGGATCTGAAGTATACTATATAAGCTGAGATGCGGGTCACTCACGCTTTCTTTTGATTGCATCCACTACTTGGTTGAAGTCCACTTCATGACTCTGGCCGATGTGACTGCTCCTCAATCAGAACGGTGTTCCTAGAACAGAGTTTCTGGGCGAACCTGGAGAGTATATCCTGACATTGCGCTGTCAAATCTTGTCGCAAGACAGCGTTTACGCGTGCTGCAGGGACCAGAGAACAGATTAAAGAACTGAGGGAAGTGGTCATTAGCAGAAATGCGCGTTGGTGTTAACACTCGCGTCTACACGCGTGACCCTGAAGTTTATGAGTTGTTTGCTGCTCGGCGCTCGCAGCTCCAGTGCCGTTACGATCGAATAGGCTAAATGTCTTGTACCTCAACCACTTCCTGATACTCTTTCCATCGTGACTTGAGCATGAGGCGGTTCAAATAGTCAAGACTGTAGCAGACACCATATTGAGCTCCATCTCCTCGGAAATAGTTATATCGCAGCGCGAAATTGTTGTACCCGCTCTTTTTTCGCCTTTGAATCTGCCTTTCAGGGCAATATTCTCGCCAGGATTGGCCTTCAAGCAGGAGTCGCCATCAGAAAGATTTCTGACGCGAGGAGCCTTGAGTCTGCCATACCGTGGCACAACTTCGATCCATTATAAACGATAGCTGCCTTTCTCTGCACCCGGCTTTTCCCCGGCCTCTCACAACGAAGTCTTTTATCGTCCCTGTCCCAAACATTTGTATCTTCTGTCTCCTGTGGCCAAGAAATCGAAATCTGACATTGCCGAGTCGCTGTAACATTTGACGCGGAGCACTCGCAAATCACTTGTTAGACCTGGTGTTATTTCGATCTCCGTGGCGCGTAGTATGGCCGGAAACTTGGATGGTGGGTCTTTTCAATCAACTTATAATTCTCTCTCACAATTATTTTATGGGGTAGAAGAATTCAACGACTTGCTGTCATCGCAGGTATGTCATTTCACGCAACTGCTTCGCGATGAAAAGTGAGCAATGCTATTCAAGGGATCCAGTCACTATGGGTTTGGTGAAGATGATATCACCCCCTTGATTCAGATGTGTGAGTGAAGGTTCCGTCTCTATCGCATCTGACCGACATAAGCCTTCGCTAGATCACACCCAAGCTTCCGACCCGAATCCAAATCCAAAGGACGAATCGTACGAACAAGTTCCTTTGACACAGTCGAGCACAGATTCCACTGCCGTGTCAAATTCCGCACCATCATCGTTCAACTCGGGCAAACGGAAGGCCGAAGAAGAAACAGCAGCACTCAATTCCCTAAGCAGGCCATTCAAACAGACGCGCTCAGCTTCGACCCTACCTTTTGCACCCCCGATAAAGCTTGAACGCAGTGAATCTCCAGAGCGCCAAAACCCAAAGTTACCAACACCTAATCTCAACCGACCTGTAGATCTCGTACGTCTGCGTTATGAGCTCTACGCGAACCATTTAACCCAATAATGTTGTTAGTCCTGGCCAGCGTTCATTAATGGTTGGTTCGAGAAGCTTCCATATGGGGCCAAGTACGAAATCTCCCGCGCGGTTTTGTCAAGCGGTTTAGAGCAAGAGCGCAAATTCACAGATCTCGAATTCGAAGAAGTCCAAGAACTGGTGGCAGAAGGAACAAATGCTAAGGCCGCCAAAAGGGCCTGGACGCGCTTTGTACGAAATCCCAGCAATGGTATGCAATACATCTGTTTGACTAGTTATCCTTTTCATCTTTGGCTGTAGGCGAGCATCCCACAGTTTCGGGAAGAGAACAGCAAGCCAATGTACGTCTTCTCTACGGCCTTACTCCAAACATCAAACGAAATGAACGTTGTTATTTAGTGTCCTTGGGCAGAACTCGATCGGGAGGAGGAGGCACTTCGAGGAGGCAACCCGTATGCAAATCTAGGGTTCAACAAAGATGGGACGCCTTCAGGGCACTACGGTGGGCGTGTGGAGTTCCGTGGTACTCTCTTCCCCTTGAGCTTATTCGACAAGGACGAACCGTTTCGGGTACGATTGGAGCGTCCGACACTTGGCCCGTCGACCCAGTTTTCGCGTAGGTTCGGGAGCAAAAACATCTTTCGACTCCGGATCCAGAAGTCTGTCGTGACATCTTCGACAGGTCTTCTTAATTTCATTCGAAGACCATTCATCATCTGTGGAGGTGTATTTCGCGCTTTTTATGCAAAAGAAATGAATGTCTTCTTCATCAAAACAAACGAAACGCCCCGCGCAGATAACACAGACCCCAACCCCGCAATCACGGATGCCATATCATTTCTTGAATTTCTCGAGCTCCATAACTCCCTTGAAGTCAACTGGAACCAGGTTGGTGTTCTTAATTTCTTCAAACCAAGATACATTGACGCTTTGGAGTAGAAGATGGCGAAATGGGCATCAAGATTTGCTCTCGGCCTGTCCAATTCGGCTCCAGGCTTGATGTTGAAACCAGACTGCATACGTTTCGAAGACGACATTGGTACATATAGGAGTTTCTAGATCTATGCCTGAAACAGATGCTAATTAGTCCACAGTTCACCCCGAGTCCAAATCATGTATGACTGATGGTGCCGGAAGCGTGAATCGTAGAGGGACTGCTTTGTTGCACCGCGCGCTTAATTGGGACGAACGGCCTACCGCTGTTCAAGTCCGGGTATTTGGCAGCAAGGCAAGTACTTTTAAGCAACATTCCACCACACTTTCTCACTCTACTGCAGGGACTACTCATTGACGATCTCGCCGACCCAGGAGTCAAGAATGATGACCCCGTCGTCTATTTGACGCCTTCACAAATCAAAATCAAGTATTCTACCGAGAATCCCGATCCTGCGCATTGCATCATCGATGTTTTGCGCGCTTCCCAATCGAAAACCCCTTGTCGACTTTCCGTGGAAACTATCATCAACTTATCGGAAAACGGAGTACCATCATCCGCTTTCCTCTCTATGTTGAGAGAGAGTCTCAAGGAAATCATTGATCCTTTACTCGACTGGGACGCGTTTCAAGCGTCTGAGAAACTGTGGTACCTTATGGCGAAGATTGGCGGAGTGAAAGCGGCAAGAAAGGCACGGGAAAATGTTGGGGCGGCCCGCGTCAAAGGATACAGTGAGCGGGACCTCGACGAGAACGAACCGGACGACGAAGACGGTTTCACGCAACTCGACATTGACCTTGCAGAAGAGAAGTCTATTGCATGGTGGGGTGACCCAATCAGCGGGTGCCCCTCGTCTTTGGAAGAAACTATAATGGGGCTGCTGGATGCGGGATTCACACCCCAGGACTGTTGGATGCTCAGATTTAAGCTGAACACCGTTACCAAGTATGCTGTCAGAAATCAAGTCAAAACATATCGAATGGAAGTTCCTATGTCTTGTTCCGCATGGATTGTTCCCGGTACGTTATCCTACTCTTTGTAGCATTGCGAGCAATCTAACATGTGTTTAGACAGAAGAGGAGTTCTCGAAGAAGGGGAAATATTTTTCAAATCGTCTCGCCGCAACATTCGCCTTCCTGATGGCACCGAGGTTGACGAATTGCTTGGAGACGTGTTGGCGACGAGAAACCCGTGCAAACTACCAACAGACGTCCAAAAGGTGATAAATCACCGATACTTGATCACTATTGGTTCCTGACTGGGAGAACCTCTTAGTGGAAAGCTGTTTATCGTCCAGAGCTTCGTGACTTAGTGGATGTTGTCGTACTGCCTATCAAAGGCTTTCGACGCGCAGCGGACTGGCTTGCTGGCGGTGGGTGTGACATTCATTTGATCTATTGCCAACTAAGGTCATTTCAGGTGATTATGACGGTGACAAGGTCATTCTCATCTGGGATCCAAGGCTTGTTGTTCCATTCAAAAATGCGGACCGTGGGTTTGGAGACGCTCCCGATGATCGATTTACGAGAGATAATTTCAATATCGACAACATCGCTGTCGCCGACTTTCAAAAGGCTATGAAAGGATCACCAAGCATCGAACGCATTCACGGTACCCAGGAACATCTCCTCAGTGCAATACAAGATACTGCTATGGTCGGAAAGTACTCTAACTACCACGAACATGCAACCTACCGACTAGGCTATACACACCCTGAAACTATTCGACTTGCACACATGTACGTCTTTCACACCATTTCCAGCCATCTGGCCTCTGAACCATAGTTTACAGGTTCTGCATGACTCTGGATGGTGCAAAGACTGGATTGAAAGTGAAGTCAAGTGTCATTCGGGAGGATAGCAAGTATAATCACCGACCACCTGCTTGGAAGGAAACGGTCCAGGGAGGAAAGCGAATCAACGATATGTCGAACCAACCAAACCTCCAACGACTCCCTCATCTTCCTAGGTTCATCATGGATGAACTCCACCAAGCGGCACAAAAAGAGGAGACCGCGTGGTTGAAGAAAATAGAGAACCACCACGATCAGTGGAAACCCTCAGTTTTGGACGATGATTTGGCGTGGTTCTGGAGTGAACTCCAGGAGCAGTCCAAATGTCTCGGTGGAGAGGTCTGGACCCCAGATATCAAACTGATAGAGAAACACGTACAGCATGTATATGAGCAGCACAAGAAGGCTATTCAACAAGCAGCCAAGGACATAAACGGGTCACCGCGCAAGGGGGCGTCTCCCAAGAAAGAAAGTCGCTCCGTTTTCACCGATCTCCCGATAGAGAAACGACAGGACATTCTTCGACGACTTTCCAAGAGCTTTGCCTCAGGCCCCGACCCGACCGAGATGCATATGCCCGCCAGTATGATTCCCATATACCGTGGATCATATGCTTATATATACGCAGAAAAGCAGAGCTGCAATCGGGGATCTCGATTTCCTTGGGATGTCGCTTACCAGCAGCTGGTCCTCATGAAAGCGTTAAGAACGGGCCGCCTTAAAGCCGTGCACGGGGACCACTACGAGAAAATGTACATGCAGAAGCCGTCGTCAATAACCTAGCTTCAGACGTCACAGCGAATACCCTCACCGTATCATCTATACCAATCTTATTGTAGCACATGTGCAAATTTAATCATGCTTGCCATTTCGTAGAAGTACACAGACGATGTGCTGCTCTCCAAATCGAGGTGTTTGTGTATGAAATTTTATGTTGTACATGAGTAGCTACTGGACAAATGATGAAGTGCCAACCGCCTTCGAGTCCCGTTTCTGAGGCAATGAAGCAGGTGTGCCTTGGTCTGGCGCTATATTACCTGCCCCAGTCATCTTACGAACGACGCCCCTGCTTACACGAACCACTCTTTTCCCACCGCCAACAATTCCTTTTCCAAGTTGGTGGAAACCAAAGACTAAGAACTGCAGGCTCATGACTATGCCAACGAGGAAGCATACGGCAACAACCCCCCTAGGCCAGACATCAAATGCGACCAGGCCAAGGAAGGCCATGAGGCACACAGCGCTTGCAACCATGCAGAGTGTTGGGACTCGAGAAGATATCGCGAAGAAAAAGTAAGACGAGTACACGTCAAGCGCCCGTGACCGAAAGACATCCACTGGGGAGAAGGAGTAGCGTAGAATGAAGTATGCCGTGGCCGCGATTCCTAATCCTGTGAATATGGACGAAGAAGCGGTAGCGCGAAGTGCGGTGGGGGAAAGTGGGATGGTGGAATCGGGAGATATTGACATTACGGTTGTGTTAACAGCCGCAAGTCCGGCGAGCTATGTTGCAGTACCAACCTTAGTCACATGGATACAGGGTACAGCGATACGATGATGCTTACCAATGTCCCAATGAACGTCCACTCCATCCTCATTCTTTGGAAGATGGCTTCGAATTCTGAATCCATTCTTGCGTCTCGGATTTCAGCGTACATCGTGAATGTCGCAATGAACCGCTCCCACCAGCTCATGCGGAGATCCACGGGTTCGTAAACTTCGATAGTTTCGGTATAAGGAGGAACAGGGGGTTTCGAGTGGTCGAGGGTGTGCTGGGGTAGAAGAGAGGCTGTAAACCATTGGGTGGTAGAAGTCGATATGACAGTGTGACTAGGGATATGTTCAGGTGGAGTATCAAGGCACTGTTCTGAAGAGAGGTCAAAGAGAGAGCCCAGGGGTGTGTCAAATAAGGAATTATCGGGAGGGTCTTGAGACTCCAACTCTGACTGAGAGGAACGAAGGAACGAAGGCGAGGCGGCCGATGAACCCTCTGATTCATCGCCACTATAATTGGCTGAGTCGTAAGTGTGTTCGTGGTCTGATAACATAAGGTACCCTTTGGAGTGCTTCTTATGCTTTTTGCGACGACGACGGAAGACATTAGGTGCCACTGGTGAGGATTGAGCAACCGGGGAAGCAGGTTCCACCTCTATGATATCCGAGATGGATTCTGGTGGAGTTGGTGGGGCGGTGGGTTCAGAACTGCTGCAAGACCCTGATGATTCTTGGTCCTCGAATAATGTTCTCTGGGTGTCTTGTGAGTCGACTGGCGACGCAGGGGAAGTGGGCGTGACCACTCTCAAAGTTAATAGAGCGCCATTTTGTGGTCGTCCTTTGCTTGAAGGCAGCGTTGTACTGCGTGTTTTACAGGACTGGCATGTTAGTTTGACATCTGTATATTGGGCTATGTAATAAAGAGCTATGAGTAACGGTGTTTTTACTCGATAAGAGCAAAGTTTGCTCACATATTGACCTGACAGCCTTATGAATTCGCATGCTCTGCATGAGTTCGTTTAGAGTCTGCCTTGACGATGCCACAAGTCTTCTGTTCTTTCCATTCTTCTTTCCCTGTAGAATGTGCCAGACCTTCATTTCCAGGACAGAGGAAAGACGAAGGTCGTATCTGAATCTGGGTAAGCGCTTGCGTTCTAACGAGATATATGTAGTTGATTTGTGGCGTACAAAGTCAATCCTTGCTTCAGATTCGGGTTCTGGCCATCCACTCCGAGGATAGTTTCGTGTGTTGCGCGGTTGTCAACTTCCAAAGTAACGACTGGGCGCCAGGATTTGTCCGGCAGCATGAGCCGCAGGCCTTGGGCACGTACAACTAAATGTGCACCGATCAGGCCCTGTTGTCTCGAAAGCGAGTACTAGCGAGCCCCGACGGGCGGCGTACCTGTTATACTCCATCGCCTAGCGTGAGCAAGGTGGTGAGTGTTCTAGGAGTGGTGAGCATGAACAGTTAACGCACTCCTCTTCGGTCATGGTCCAATCGCCAGCTTAGCTTGGGCTGTGGAAAGAACTTGAGACAGTCAACTTGCGCCTCACTGAAGTATCCACTGGCAGTAGGGAGCATTCAAGAGGGTTATAAGTATCGTCATCACATGGCTGTGCAACCTGTGCAACGATGGAAGTGTCAGTCTTCCGACTTACTCAAGGCTTATCTCCGCCGAAACTCCTCGCGGCACTGACCACAGTGACCAAACTTAAGAGTTTTAGACCTCAATCACTCACTAGTAGCGAGCGGTTCGTGGCTTGGATGGAATCAGGCTTGATTCGACCTATTAGCAAGGCCTACGATTTGGATGGCCTTCTCTCAAGACTAAGATTTCCGCATCGGTAGTATCGGGTACGCATCAGAGCCAAGTTTGAGCGGGGTTGTCGCAAACAGAGTACCACCTTCTAGGTAAGTAGGAACGAATATTAACTCCATATTCGACTGGCAAATTTCGTATATACAAAACTATAAAGATACAAAACAGACATAAAAACATCAACTTAGAGCTTGAGTTCCTTAACACCATCCTTCCAGAAGGTGAAGTACGCTGTAATCCAATGTAAGTACCACAAACATCAGGATGCCGACAAGACATACGAGTAACGCCGTCGTCCTTTTGAAAATACGATCATTAAATCAATAGCATTCTAGAGACATTTGAGAAGAGACTTACGCGGTAGTTAAGCAAGGCAACCATTGCGTCTGGATCCATTTTTGAGCCAGTGTACTATTGTGATTTAGATCAGCCAGGGGTATTCGAGGACAACGAACGATAAAAGGGCGTACGAATTCATAATCCTTGAAGTTTCCAATGATCTTTTTGGCGTAAGCGGCCGCACCCTTTTCGAATGCGGGTTTACGCTCATCGCTCAACTTTTCTTTGACGGCTTTCATGTAGCCCTGGAAAGAATTGAGAGGTGTTCTGATGCGTGTATGATGAGCGGATTACACACCTTAAGATATGTCAGAAAACTCTTCTTGTCGAATGAGGTTGCCACCAGACGGAAAGAGTGAACGATGTTGTTCACAGTCTGAGCGCCCTCCTCGAGTTCCTCAGCACCCTCCTCAGCAGAAGGATTGGCACCTAGGATAATATGAGCTCCTGCACAACGAATCGCTGGAAAGCTGAAGAGAACGCACCGATGTCGACGTCGCCCTCCTTCACAACCATCATCTGGCAATCTACCTCGTAGACGATATCATCCACGAGTTTGCTGTTTCAAGTTAGAATCAAGATCTGGAGGAGAAGGATGAGACTAACACGGGGAAGGCATCGGAGAAGAGCTCGTCGCCAGAGATAATGTCCTCGTAAAGCAGCATGCTAGGCGAATAGATGGCAATGGGAAGGGCAGAGCAAATTGGAAAACTATTTTGCTGTTATATTGTATCGATCGTTGTTGATCTGATCTTATCGAGGAACAGCCGAATCCGGCGATCACATGAACCCCAAGCCACATTTTCTTGCGCTATCTTTAGACTGGTCTGCTAACTCTCCAATGGATTACCAGCCAGCCCTAGTCAAAAAGCATTTCAGGCCTACAGCTTCAAGACATTCCCCAGAGTCTAGATACTGGCGTCAATTCAAACATCCCGTCTTCGTCAAGGAATACGCCCCAATAACATCTGTCCATTTCTCGCCCTCAAAACCACACCGCTATGCAGTCACCGCAGCAACTAGGGTCCAAATATACGCCCCAAGGACACAAAAGATAACAAAGACTATCGCTCGCTTCAAAGACGTCGCAAGAAGTGCCAACATTCGTGCGGATGGCAAGCTGCTCGTTGCTGGTGACGACAGTGGTCTGGTTCAAGTATGTGTTCCTATTCAAGTGCATCTATTTGCTAGTTGACGCGTTTTGAAGATTTTCGACATCAACTCAAGAGCCATCTTGCGAACACTCGACTCTCACAAGCAACCAGTACATGTCACCAAATTTTCGCCTCTGGAATCTACTCGTGTACTGTCATGCTCGGACGACAATACTGTCAAGTTTTGGGATATGACAACCCAGATCGCGATCTCTACATTTGACGACCACACAGACTACGTTCGCTCAGGACAAGTCTCTTCATCAAACCCAAATTTAATCCTCACCGGGTCCTACGACGCTACCGTCCGGTTGTTCGATGCGCGTACAGGAGAGTGCGAGTTGGTGATGGGCGAAAGTAGCACTTCGAGTACGAAAGTACCAGTGGAACAGGTCCTTATGTTCCCATCTGGGACGGTCGCCGTGACATCTGCTGGACCAATTCTTCGTGTCTGGGATTTGGTTGCTGGAGGCCGCTGTATCAAAGCCATGTCAAACCACCAAAAAACCATAACCGCTCTCGCTCTCAATCCCGCTGCCACTCGCCTCCTTAGTGGAAGTCTGGATCATATGCTCAAAGTCTACGACATCTCCAACTACAAAGTCATTCACACAATGCGCTATCCAGCACCGTTGTTATGCGCTGCCATTTCAGTGAGTCGCCTGACCTTCGCACTGCACATAAAAATATCTAATTATAATAGCCTGATGATACGCATATCGTGGCCGGGATGTCGGATGGGACCCTGTCGATTCGAAGGCGGCAGCAAAAGGGAAAAGAAACATCTCCGCCTGGACTGGAATCCCTTGATTTGCTACACGTTGGAGAAGGAACACTTCTGAACAAAAAGTCTTCGAAAGCAACGCGCGACGCCGACGAACTGCGGGTAAATGAAAACAAACGTCAAAAACGCCTGAAAAACTATGACAAGTTCCTTAAAAGCTTCAAGTACTCCGCTGCACTGGATTCAGTTCTTCGAAAGGTATATTCCCCTCCTGAAGTAATTCACAGCAGTACTAATTATCGCGAAGAACGTCCCCCCAGCAACCACATTTTCCTTGATTCAAGAACTTATCCATCGGGATGGTCTTAAAATTGCTCTGTCAGGCCGCGATGATGTTTTACTTGAGCCTATACTACAGTTGCTCATCAAGCACCTGAGCGATCCTCGGTTCGGCGGCACAGTGTGTTATGTAGCTGGAATAGTTATTGGTACGTGTTTGTTGTGCTCTTCGAACCTCTCGCTAACTCCTTGTCGCAGACATGTATCGACCCGTGATAGGTCAATCACCGCTGATAGACACCCTATTCCTTCGGCTCAAGAAGAAGCTGGCGATAGAAGTCCGGTTTCAGAAAGAGCTTTGGAAGGCCAAAGGTGCAATTGGTATGATCCTGAGCTCGACTATCGGCAACGTAGACACTCCTGCAGTTTAATGACGCATATTGAAGCATTCGTTGGTCGCCATTAATTACACTAACTACTATTGCCCAGGGCGACCATTAGATTTTCTAAGATTTCTTTCTGAGACAGAGGTTGATCGTCGGTCGGTCGTGGTACGTCGTCGACGTTGTCGTGATATACGCGCAATGTTTCGACAATATTTTGAAGTGACTGATTTCTCCGACTTAGCATGCGCAGAACGTGACTTCGGATCTGAATGGGATGAGCACACAGCCAAACCCAATACTGTCGTCTCGACTTACCCCGTCATCTTCCATCACAATCCAAGCAAGAATGTAGTCGACCATTTGCAGTGTAAAAAGTCCACCGTCTAGTCGCCTGAGATACCAAGTGTCTTCGTCACCAAGCATGTCGTCATCTTCATTATCTGCCTCCTAGTGCTCATTCGTCAAACAGCGATTCCAACCAGACTCGAGAGATCAAACCTTTTTCTCAGCTTCGATCTCAGCATCGGTCTGCTTCAATCTTGAACGCGCCGTATCTCGGATGTCGAGTAACTTGTCCACCTTTTCAAACTCGTTTTCAACGAATTTTGCGAGCAATCGAATACGATGAGTGGATTCGGAATCTAAATTCGATAGCAGCGATGATATAATGCCCAGGATGTGGCTGATGTCTTCAGAGACAGGCAACGACGCAGAACCTTTACCCTTCTTGGACGGCTACGGGTGGTATATCAGCTATTATGTTCATGAATGTAGCGAAACACGTACCTTGCCAAGGAATGCAGAGAACAGCGTCTTGAGGCCGAGGGCATCCACAAACGCAACACTGACGGGGCTACCCTGCGGTCCTGACATGGCGTAGTCCAAAGTCTTGATTGCCCGCGACTTGGATTGACGTTTCTCCCTATTGACGTCAGAAAAGTCAGGAAGAATATGAGCATCTGACGTACTTCATCATGAGGATCATCAAGTCAGGGCCTTCTGCAGACAAGAACGACTGTTTTATTGATGGTTCAACTAAGGCAGAGCAAAGAGTGTCGAATAAATTTTCCATAAATTCAGCCTCATCTGCATCCGCAGGATCCCTTCTTCTGTATTGCTTTATGCATTTCAGTCGGGGGTGTTTCGAGAATGATAACTTTGCTCACCGAAAGAATGTTCAGAACAATTTCCACGCCATCTCCCTCCCCGAACGCCAGACGATTAGGGGGGCTATTTTGCAGAAGGATGGAAAGCAATTCTACAGAGTAACCCCTGTTTTCGTCGTGGTCTTTTGCCTGCATTCTGTTCAACAGCCAGGTCATGATCTTGGTGTTTTCGACCAGAATTGTTGAGAGGGCTGGGTTGAATCCGAGGATATTTTCGAAAACACCTGAGGGTAATGATATAAATGACATACTCAGTTTTCCTTTCGTGATTCACTTTACCAAGAATATGAAAAACGCCTTGCTTGTCCGACTCTTCTAACTCATTCAAGCGTGGCAGGTTCTCCACCAGCAAATCTAGCACAGAAAGGTCGACCTATTGAAGCTATTAGGTAGGTATTCGCAACATGTCGGCTGAGTACATACCAGTGCTTGGATCAATTCTCTCAAAGCGGCGTCTGCATCTTCGTCTTCCTCTTCACTCACATCATCGTCGGTGAGTTCATACAACAACTCCACAACATCGATGACGATGTCGACGTTTTCATGGGTGAACAATCCGACGAGCAAAGCAACGCTTCCAGAGCGCACAAGTTCACGGTATGCGAGTGCAGGGGCCTGAGCTAATGGCAGGAGGGACTTGATAGCACTGTCCAGATCTGCTTCCGAGTCGATAAACCTGTATGTAATAGCATGGTGATGAGAACAAACGCGGAAAATCAAATGGTGTCAGCTCGTACTTGGTAGGGTCATTTGGATACTTGGAGCGTTGATCTTGGTTCTTGTTCACCGCTCGCTCAAGCCGTAGGAGCGAGCGTCGTATTGCAGCTAGGGAGAGTTGTTCTACCTGATGCCGTTGTGGGGAAGTCGTTAAACACGAAGAGCGATGAACGTACGGGTTCCTGGTCTTCCCCAGCATTTTCGAATATATTCAGAATTTCTTTCTGTTCGGACGTCAGGCCACCACCGAAGAAACGACCTTCGTCATCTTCTTCCACAAAATAATCCGCGTCCCCACCAGGAGCAAAGTCTGCAGGAGCGGCAGAGTCGTCGTCTTCGACGTCTTCCACTGTGGCCTTCCTTGTTCTGGGTTTAGCAGGCGCGCCATTCGAGTCAGAGGGGGTCGAAGCTGCAGGTTGCTCGATCTTGAGTTTCTTGAGTAACTCTGGGGTTGGGTTGTCTGGCAGTTTTCTTTTGTTACCGAAGGAGCCAGATAACTTTGGGACCTGGATATTTGGGCCATGTTAGGGAACACTTCAAGGCTCAATGATCAACCGACACGTACTTTGAAGATATCGTCCACGTTCATGTTGGTATACGTATACTTGAGGTTTTGGAGTCAATAAACGACTACGACATGGGCTCGAAGACTGTAAATGCTGGTATAAGTTCAAACACAGCGACTCAATCCCAGCTTTGAGAAGTTAGCGCCGCGTTTATGGTGGGAATTGGTCACGTGGCGCAGAGACAGTAACAGCGGCACTGAACAGTACACTTGCTCTTAACTAAGCATTCCCCCAACATTACCCAGTAGAGTGTCACTACACTTGTCGAATACCCTCTCTCGGGACATCGACATGGCAAATAACTCGCTCTCAGAGGGAAATCCCTCCTCTGGGACGACCTCAGACCTGGAGAATCGAGTTGCACGGATTGCAGATCCCAATACAGGTACCGTCCGCGCTTCCTGGTCAAGTTGTCCATGCTGACCCTTTGAAGACCTCAAAACAAAACATGCCGTGGCATGCGAGATACGGGAATTACTAGACACCACCAGAGACTCAGAATTTGCGCGCGTTCTACCGTACCTTGTCCCAACTTTGGTTGAACTCCTCCGTTCAGGGCAGCCTTCATTCCAAAGGGAAACCAATGAATACCACTTCCGTCGACTCCTTCTCGAAATTCTCAACAGAATCCCCAATGGAGAAGCTGTTCGCCCTCATATGCCGTCCGTATTCCAATGTATGCTCTCAATACTTCGCCAGGACAACGAAGAGAACGGTGCTACTGCGTGCAAGACCATGGTCGACGTTGTTCGCGCATACAGAATTGTCACCGAGCAAGGATTGTCCGAATACATCGCCATCTTCCAAGAATCCTTCAAGAATATGAAGTCCCTCGTAACCGAGTATCTTTCGGAGGATTCTACACCACTCGACCCCAACACTATCCTACCCGCGACTAGAAGCCTAAAGGTGCTTGGAGAAATGGGAATGGTCATGGTTATCATGTCCCAAGTCCAGCGTGCGATGGTGTCTCCATCAATACACAGCACCATTGCCCCTGCTTTCGAAATGCTCGCCCTCGAATCCCCTGCACAACACAAAGCAAGGACAGAATTTGAATCCACTGGAGGGATCTGGGCCGGTATGGCCCCGAATGTTAGGAATGTATCCATCTACAACGACCTAATTCAAGCCCAAATAAAGGTATGCACCATTCTGTATACCCCTGGCACATACACTCAACATTTCAACCTCCTAGATGCTCTCATACCTAGCCTTTGTCATGAGGTACTTGAACGAGACGGAGGGGTCGTACGGAGAAACACTCGTCGGGAGTGCGCTGCGAATCCTACAAGACTGTCCGGCGAGTGGAGTAGCACTGAGAAAGGTACGTGATGGGTTGTTCTTTCACATTGTAGTAGTGTAACTTACGCTACCCAGGAATTAATGGTGGTGTTCCGCCACCTTCTTGCCACTCCTCATCGGAGGGCATTGCTTAGCCACATCGACAAGCTGTTGGACGAAAGAGTGCTTCTTGGAACGGGCCTAGCAAGCAAAGAGATGCTCAGGTAAGTGCTATGTTGCTTTGCGTTGTGCGCCCTAATCTTATATTGTCCAGACCAATGGTGTACTCGGCTGTCGCGGACCTCATCCACAACGTCAAGGGCGAGCTCACATTCCAGCAGATCGACAGAATCGTACATGTTTATTCGACAATGCTTTTCAACTCCTCGTTAGGCTTCAATCTGCATATTTTGCTTGCCAAAGTGATTTTCGGCCTACCGGAGACAATTGTAGCAAAGGAGAGCCCCGCGGTGGCGGCAAAGCTGCTGTCATCGATGTTTGAGACGTGTTTGGAACGCTTAGACGGTCTTTGTGCTGTACAAGCAGAGGTTGGACAGTCGGTGGAAAGGGCGCGAACAGGAACGCAGGAGAATGCCGTTTTCGACGGCCTATTCATCGAGAAGGCTCGACCTGTAGGTGGGGCATTGTATGCTTCAGAGAAACCGGAGGATGTTATCCTAGGTGAGTCTTTATGGACTATTTCAGTGTTCGTTTACTAACCTATATGTAGAGTGCAGGCAGCTCTATCGGGCACTTCTCCATGGTCTTCGGGTCCTAGTCGTTGCAATGAAGAAGTGCGATGCACCAACTCCGGACGGGGTCCTCATATTCAAGCTGTTCGAGGGCTGTGTTCGCTGCATGTCCCTCTACGACCCCGACCCCCGAATCAACGAGCAAAACGACGTCATTGAATGGTTCGGGCACACGTTGTGGGAGCTGGATATCCATGTCTTTCAGGAAGTATGGACCCACAAAATCGAATTCTTCTTCGAACACGCACAGAAGCGCATAATCCTCCTCACGATTTGCCAGTTTCTATTTAACCGGGAGTCTACATCATCAGTCCTCCTCGCTATTGTTCTCAAGTTCCTGGTTGAGCGGCTACCACAACTCGGAGAATACGACGACCACACTGCAGCTGCGACAATCAGACTATTCAAGATGGCGTTCGCAGCCGTTGCTTCCTTCCCACAGGCTAACGAAGCTATCCTCGCGTCCCACCTTGCCAAACTGCTGATGGATTGCTTCCCTCTTGCTGCTAAGGCATCAAAACCGACACATTATTTCCACCTTTTGCGTGCCCTGTTCCGGGCCATCGGCGTAGGCGGCGGAAGGTTTGAACTTCTATACAATGCGGTCCTGCCGCTGCTCCCGGAGCTCCTTGAGAGCTTAAACCGACAACTCCTTGCCTCAGAGGGTCAAACCAGGGACATGATCGTCGAGCTCTGTTTGACTGTACCTCTTCGGTTGACACATCTACTTCCACACCTTACTTACCTCATGCAACCCCTTGCGCTTGCCTTGAGGGGAAGTCCAGAATTGGCCTCACAAGGGCTGCGTACGTTGGAACTCTGTATCGACAACCTCACACCAGATTTCCTGGACCCCACTCTCAGCATTGTTCTTAGGGAGCTCATGGAAGCACTATTCAACCATCTCAAGCCTGCACCTCAGAGTCATCATCTTGCCCACACCACCATTAGGATCCTCGGTAAACTCGGTGGTCGAAATCGGCGCTTGCTATTCAAGGAACCAGCTCTTATCTATCATCACCATTCCGAGCCACCAAAAATGACTGTTTCATTTAATGGCATCCACGAGAAGATAAAACTTGGTCCCATCTCAGAACTTGCAGTCAGCGTCCTATCCAAATCTCAACCAGCCGATCAAGTCCACGCGTACAGCTATCTCGAGAATTGCGCATCGCTGCTCCTATACGAAGTAAGCAAGCCAAATCCTTTCACCGTGTCAAACCCCATCTTCTGACTTCACCTCAACAGGGTATCAAGGGGCGCAACATTGAAGAATTTTTTGTGACGGTGATAGAAGGGATATTTGACGGCCTCCATGTTCCCGCAGTCCAAACGGAAGCGGAGAACTATTTGCAACGGCTCGCCTCAACTATCTTTGAAAACGAGATACGCCGCAACCAATCTCGCGAAGTCGGATCCAGAATAATCCCAAGCGCCGTGCTCAATAGCTTCTTGGACTCCATTCCCCACGGCCTTGCTCGAGATCAACCAACTCAACGAGAAAAAGCTACCGCAGTAGTCAGGAACATCATTGGCGACTTAATAGGGATGCGAAGTCGGCCAAACATCAACCTTCAAGACATTCTGCCACTTCTTCATCAATTGACAAACCGGTTCACGTCGCTCTGTCTTGACGAATCGTGGACACGGAAGTTTGCTGGGTGCACTGGCATCAACTTGATGTTGACTGCTCCTTCCATTGCTCAGAAATGGGTCACAGACCGCGAAATGGATCTCATTCGCACCTTGATCCATGTACTCAAAGATCTCCCCCACGACCTCCCTCGAGATGTCGACGAAGTCGTTAATATTCTTATTGGAATCTTACGCCTCAGCAACTCCAGTTTGGATTTCAATGGCGAAGGGGCGACACACGCCAGAAACAAGCTCATTCACATTGCTGGGATGTTTTTCCCTGAATTACAAAGTCCCAACCCGATTGTTCGTGACGCCTCAAAACGTTGCATCAACTTTTTGGTCTCTCTTTGTGGCCGTTCAGCAACGGAGCTTCTGATGCCGCACCGCGATAGAATGCTGGCAGGGATATACACGAAGCCACTTCGCGCGTTACCCTTCTTGAAGCAAATTGGAATGATGGAGGCCGTTCGATACTGCATCTGCTTGGACCCCCCGTTGGTAGAACTGAACGAGGAACTGTTGAGACTCCTTCACGAAACCCTGGCTTTGGCCGATGCAGAGGATATCCAGCTTCTTGGTCCTCGACACCTTAGGCAAAGCACTTTTGAGGTGCTGAAGCTCCGGACAGCTTGCATCAAGCTCCTCACAGCTGCCATGCCTATCACAGATTTCTTTGCAAGGCACAACATGACACGTCAAAGGTGGCTTCAATTTTTCTTTGTTTTCAATTCATTATTGACTAGACAACTCCGTCACAGAGTGACTGGTGTTTACTTCAAGTCGCTGTATTCGGTGTCATCCGAAGTCAAGGATGTTGCACACGAAGGTTTGCGGATGGTACTCACCCACCAGAGTCGCCTTCCGAAGGAATTGTTGCAGACGGGTTTGCGACCGATCCTCATGAACCTTGCAGACCCAAAGCGGCTATCTCTGCCTGGATTGGAAGGACTTGCACGACTTCTTTCGCTTTTGACGAACTACTTCAAGGTTGAGATCGGTCACAAACTTTTGGACCATTTCCGGGTTGTAGCCGATCCTCAAGGCCTCCAAGTCCCGGCCAGAGTACCATTCGGGGAACACGATAATATCACAAAGCTGGTTCGCCTGGCCAACATCTTCCATCTGTTACCATCCGCCGCCAACATCTTCCTTGAGAGTTTGGTCAACGCCATAGTTCAGACCGAGACCCACATGCACTACTCGACAAAGAATCCATTCTCGGAGCCACTTGGAAAATATTTGGATCGATATCCGACCGAAAGCATTGATTTCTTGATGCGAAACCTCCAGTTTACACGTACTGTTCGAACTTTCCGCAGTGTTCTCCAGGCGGACTTGGCACCAAACCTTATCCGGGAATTAGTTTCACGGACTCCAGCTCTTGTATCTTTGCTGGCCCCAGGCTCAGATCCCAACCAGGTCCGCGCCGTTCTACAGCTATTCGATGATCTGGCCGGCCTGGACTCCACCTTCTTATCACAACACCCCTATGTTGTTGACCAGCTTGTTGTGGTTTGGAAGTCGATGTCCACAACAGGAGAAAACGAAAGCCTGACCGAAATTACGCATTGGCACACCATTGTGCTATCGCTCTTCATCAAAGCGTTGGAGCAATCCCCCCGCATCGACCTCCTGTTTGAAATCATATCCCTGTACACACGACATCTCGAAATCGACACCGTGAAAATCACCAACTTCCTTTATCACCATGTTGCACTCAGTGAAGACCTCATCTTCCGACGCAATGTCCTGATGAGATTTATCACCTGGTTCAACGATCCAAGCTGCTCGTGGGAGACAAAAGGGTACTTCATACGATACATTGTTACCCCCACCCTGCTTGTTCAAGCCTCGCGTTCACCCAACACTGACCGTCTCATTGACGCCGACTTCATTTCCAAGCTCCATCGCAACATCTGGTCGCCGATGACGGAGAGTGACGCATTTTTAGGAACGGACGACTTTTTCAAGATTGAAATCCTCCATCTCACGACAGTGCTTGTCCAGTACTACTCGGAACTATTGGACGATGTCAAAAAGGACATTATCCGCTGTGCATGGGCCCCGATTCAATCCAACGATGACGTCATTATCAAACAGATGGCCTACCTCCTTGTTGCTCGATTCTTCTCGGTATTCCCCAGCCCATCCAAGTTCGTTCTTCGTGCATGGACAGGCCTTCTACGACTCCCACATTCAGAGAGTCGCGCGATTGTTCGCTTTGATGCGCTTTCCATTCTTGCTCCTTCCCTTCCTGAATGGGATGGAGTCGACGACTTCCCTCAATGGGCTAAAACTACGAGACGATTGTTGACCGAAGAGGGGGCCGGGCAGACTTTCGCGATATACAACCTCATTGTCAAGCAGCCCGACCTTTTCTTTCCAGTCCGTTCTTTGTTTATCCCTCATATGACCAACTCGCTCAACAAGCTCGGGTTATCACCATCCTCTTCCCCTGAATCGCGCCTACTATCCATCGAAGTTCTCCAAACTATATTCAACTGGGAAGAACGTGTCATCACCCAGCTCAAGAGCGCTATGGAGACCGATGACGATACCCCCAGTGCATCGCTGTGGCGAACACCATTGTCTCTGCGGGAAAACATGGTCAGCTATCTTATGCGCCTTGCAACTGTACCACACGATCAGTCAGCTCGGTCGACATATGTGCCGAGAGCACTCTCTCTTCTTCAAGGAATACTTGGGCCGAATGGCTGGACCGATGTTACTGTGGGGTTGCGCTTTTTCTCTCGGGCTCTCGAGCAGGTATGTGGATGCTTAATATTCGAAGTTTCTTCGTTAACCTTCTGGTAGGCGGAAATCACGGAAGGAACACTTGCCCAGGCAATGGCTGCTGCAAAGGTTCTACAGGTCGTTGCGGCCGAACAGCCAGAAAGTTGGTATTCAACAAATGCCATCTTACTTGAAAGGCTTGTCCAGAAAGGCCTCATTTACGACGACCCAAGTCTTCAAGACACGTTGCATCCTATTTTCGACAAGCTGGTTGGCTTGTTCCCGCTTCCGGAAACCGTCCCTCCTACGGGAGAAACCGAGCACTCTGCGTTCCACCAATACATCCACGACGCACTCGGGGAAAACCTTCCAAACTCTTCAAGTTTGCGTGGCTCATTGTTGATGCTAAAGTCGGTGGTTCGCGTAACACCAGAGCGGCTCAATACCCTGTCTGTGCCTCTAATGAAGCTTCTCAGCAAGCTCGCCAAGGATCACATCCACTCTACAGCGGGAACGCCAGCGTTCGATGCCAATGTACGGCTCATTACCACCATTCTGGACATCTCTCGCAACCACGTTACTTTCCTCGGGGAGCAACGGCGTTGGCTTCTGACCGCACTGGTCATCCTCATTGAAAAGTCGAAGAGCGTCCCATTGTGCAAATATATGCTCGAACTCGCAAGGACCTGGGCTATGAACAGACAAGACGCATACCCAACTGCGAAAGAAAAGGCCAGCCTTCTACAGAAGATGACACACTACGAAACCCGCGGCGAACCTCTCTTCACGACTTACCTGGAACTCATATACGACGTCTACACCGAGACTTCCCTGCGCCGCAGCGATCTTACGTCACGTCTGGAAAACTCTTTTCTTATTGGGTGCCGAGCAAAGGACACCGTTCTTCGCGAGCGCTTCATGGACCTACTCGATGTCAGCGTGTCCCGTTCCGTCTTCAATCGACTCACGTATATTCTTGGTGTCCAAAATTGGGAAGCTCTGGCTGAACACAACTGGATCTATCTTGCCCTCCATCTCATACTAGGAGCGGCGGATCTCCAGCCGAACTCAGCCTACGATAGACGAAGTCAAACGACCTCTGCGCAGCAGATCCCCCGACCTCTTACTCAGAACTTACTGAGGCCAATGCAACGGTTGTTGTTCCAAGATCCACAGGTAGCACACGATTCCTGGGTTTCAGTCTTCCCTGCAGTATGGTCATCTCTTTCCCGAAGAGAGCAAGGTGACATCACCAACCATATGATAAACCTCCTCAGCAAAGATTATCACATCAAGCAATCATCGCTTCGTCCAAACGTTATCCAGACTCTTCTTGCCGGGATTCATGCCTGCTCCCCACCGATGACACTCCCCCCTCATCTCGTCAAATATCTCGCCAAAACATTTGGGTGTTGGCACGTTGGGCTTGAAATTCTAACAAGCACCCTCGAGTACATCAAGGACGACGACCAGACCTCTCGAGACTATGTCCATGACTCCCTTGCAGAGCTATATGCAGAACTGGCTGAAGAAGACGTCTTCTATGGGCTTTGGCGACGACGTGCCGTCGTTGCTGAGACCAATGTTGCACTCTCTTTCGAGCAGGTTGGGATGTGGGAGCAGGCATCAAACGTCTATGAATCAGCCCAATCGAAGGTCAGGAGCATGAATATTCCTTTCAATGAATTGGAGTATTGCCTTTGGGAGGATCATTGGGTTTTGGCCGCCGAGAAGCTGCAACATTGGGATATTCTGTATGACTTCGCAAAGAATGAAGGCAATCAAGAGCTGTCCCTGGAGAGTGCTTGGAGGACATTGGAGTGGGCAGGTCACAAAGATGAACTGGAGGAACAGATCGCTCAACTACCTGAAGTAGCCACTCCCCGACGGAGGGTTTTCGAAGCGTTCATTGCGTTACTCAAACAGCCAGCCGCAATCGACAAGAACGTGGACTTCACACGCTACCTTGAAGATGCAATGCAGCTTTCCCTTCGAAAATGGGTGGGACTTCCCCAGCATTTCTCTGTTGCGCACATTCCCTTGCTGCAACATTTCCAACAATTCGTTGAACTTCAAGAAGCAGTGCAAATATTTGGTTCGCTTTCCCAGACCAACGGCCAGAATCTCGAAAAGAAGTCTTCAGAGTTGAAGATCGTCCTTCAGGCATGGCGCGAACGGCTTCCAAATATGTGGGATGATATCAACATTTGGAGCGATTTAGTGGCCTGGAGGCAAAACGTTTTCCACTCCATCAACCTGGCATATGTCCCGCTCATCGAAACTCCTTCCCAAACTGCTGGTGCCTCCAACGCTGGTGCAAGCACCTATGGATACAGAGGCTACCACGAGACCGCTTGGATCATCAACCGGTTCGCTCACGTTGCGCGCAAACATGGGCTATTGGACGTTTGCTTCACCTTTTTGACGAAGATATACACACTCCCCAATATCGAAATTTCGGAAGCGTTCCTCAAACTCAGGGAGCAAGCACGATGTCATTATCAACGACCCAGCGACTTGCAAATCGGTTTGGAGGTGATCAACAATACAAACCTCATGTTCTTCACGAACACCCAAAAGGCCGAATTTCACACGCTTAAAGGGATGTTCCATGCGAAACTCGGGCGGAATGAAGATGCAAACTTTGCTTTTGGGCAAGCAGTTCAAATGGACATGACCCAAGCGAAGGCGTGGGCCGAGTGGGGCCGTTTCAGCGACCGTAGATTCAAGGAGTCACCGACAGACATGGCGTTGGCAGCGAACGCAGTCAGTTGCTATCTACAGGCCGCGGGCCTATACAAGTGCGGAAAGAGTAGGCCTTTGTTGTCCCGAGTTCTGTGGCTTCTGAGCATGGACGACCAGACGTTGGCTGTGGCTCGGGCATTTGATAGCTATAAAGGTGATGCAGCGTTCTGGTACTGGATCACGCTCATACCCCAACTTTGCCTATCCCTGTCGCACAAGGAGTCTAAATCCGCCAGGTACATCCTCCTAAACCTTGCAAAACATTTCCCTCAGGTAAGCAATCCCAATTTTGGACATTGCGTCGGCTAATGTTTTGTACAATGTTTGTTCAGGCACTGTTCTACCACCTCCGCACATCTCGAGAAGAAATGCAAGTTGTCAGAAAACAACTTGCCGCAAGACAAGCCATCGCAGAGGCATCTCGTCGCAACGCAGCTGACGTCAATGGCGACGTTACAATGGCTGATGCAACTGCACAACAACCAAATCAAGGACCTCCCGCGGACATGAATATACCAACTCCAGCTCAGACTCCAGCCCCTTTGCCAACATCGTCTTCGACACCTGCACAGGCCCAAGCACCGGGCTCGGCGCAGAATCCAACGGCCTCTGCCGCTACACCCGAGGCGGCTGGAACCCCAGCATTCCGAGCAGCTTGGGAACAGGTTGAAGAGATCCTTCAGATCCTCAAAACGGCATTCCCACTTCTCATCCTCAGCCTGGAGACCATGATTGACCAGATCCAACATAAATTCAAGCCGTCCCCGGAGGAAGAAGTGTATAGGAATATCTGTATGCTTATGCAGGATGCAATTCAGGTTAGTTGCTCCAGTTGGTGGATTGTAACACCCGCTCACTATATCGTTTGAAGAACTATGTCCTTCGGGCCAATGCTCAAGAGGACGATGGTCAGATCAGCCAAGGAACTGTGCTCACTTTGCAGCGTATGGCTGGGAATATGCCTGGCTTTATCCGAGTAAGTCGGAGACGTCAATACTCGCATCTGCAACCTAACAATTGGTTTTTAGAAGGAGTACGAAGAGGACTTCCTCACCAGCAAGCCTGATTACGCGTTGTACATGCAACGCTTACAGCAATGGCGGGACAAATTTGAGAAGATAATTGACTCTAGACCAAGGCTTCAACCCTTGGTCATCCTCAGTCACTACCTCACCGAGTTCCAGTACAGTAAGGTTGATGAGATAGAGGTTCCTGGACAGTACACGGAGGTAATCCTGGTTCTTTGCGTTTCCAGTTTCCATCCAGCGCTAACACGCCTCTAGGAGAAGGATTCCAATCAGTCATTCACGCGCATACTGAAGTTTGCATCGAAGTTCGAAACGTGTCGCTCAAATGGGTCGTACTGGAAGCGATTTACACTGATAGGCAATGATCATTCTCGGACATCCTTTGTTGTCCAATTACCCTGCCATAGACAGTGGCGGCGTGAAGAAAGAGTGATGCAGGTGCTACGTACTTTGAACAGGTTGGTCCTCACCGTTTTCAGAAATATATGTCATAACCTTACTATCAATTTTCCCAGTACTCTCAATCGCAAAAAAGAAAGTCGCAGAAGGAACCTTGCGTTCCATTTACCCGCAATCATATCGTGCAGTCATACTGTTCGGTTGTTCCAAACCGACTCATCTTATATCTCGTTCGGGGATATTTACGACCTTCATTGCGAAGAGACTGGGCTTGCCAAAGAAGAACCAATTCTATATGCCGGGGAAAAGGTCAAGCAGGTGCTTCGAGGATTCATAAATTCCCCTCGCCAGGTTTGCTTCTTCTGCATCGTTAAACGTACACGGCTAACATTGCGCAGTTGACCAAGGGTGAATATATCGCACTCAAAAGGGATATATTTGAAGAAATCAACGTCAAGATGGTCCCAGATACCGTCATCTCAAATGTAAGAATGCGAATTTCTTGTATACCTCCCGTCGATCTGATCGAGATTTAGTACATGACCCGCACAATGGAAGGGCCGGTCGAGCTTTGGAGGATGCGAAAGCAGTTCACGTTGCAGATTTCGACATGCAGCTTCATGACATACGTCTTCTCGATCTCGAGTCGGAATCCAAGCCGTTATCAAATTTCGCAATCAACAGGACTGATCGCCATGACTGATTTGCTGCCCGGTTAGTACATTCTGGTCGATCCTTCATTGCAAAGTTTGACTACAACACTCTCAACAGGTATTTCGAGTCAGCTCCCAATCTTCGCCACCACGGATACAGTGCCGTTCAGATTCACCCCCAACATGCAGCAGTTTGTTGGCTCTATCTTCATGGATGGCATCCTCGCCCCAAGCATCATGGCCATTGGTCAGGCTCTTACGGAACCAGAGGTAATTTGCGATGCATCATATTGAATGAAGCTGCCTTACCAATATTTAACTGCGCAGTTCGACCTTGAATATCACCTATGTCTCTTTAGCCGGGACGAAGTCAGCGCTTGGATGTCCATGAGAGGCAAGCCATGGACGATGGACAGTGTCTTCCGACAAAGCATGGCTGCGAACATTGACAATGTCGTGAAGAAGGCAGAAGCGCTCGGCTGCAAACAAGAACGAGAGAATGTACGTTTGCTTTACCTTTCTCTCAAGGCTCGCATCGGAACTGATGACTGGTTTAGTCTCTTCAACCTGGAGTCGTACCCGCCAATGTCGTTCTCCAGACTGTTACCAACCAAATTTCGACTTCTACGAATCCTCTTGCGCTCGCCAAGATGGGCGAGTTGTATCAACCTTGGTTCTGAGTTTTTCTTTTTATTTTATTTTATTTTCTTTTTGGTTCGACTTTGTATGGTTTGCTGTCATGTCGGTTTCTGTAACGCTACTCTTAGATCAATGTATCATCAATGCACATGTCGTATTATTGTTCTGCTCAACGTATAATATTAGACCGTTTTTCACTCAAACACGACATTCGTGACTCTTACTAAAGAACTGACATCGACTAATGGATCACTTGCTACGTATCGAAACGGGTAAACTAGTAGGAAAAGGAAATCGCAACACGATCGTCCGTCTTCTACCGGTGCCCACGCGCATTAAAGCCTTCGGTTTGCCGGAAGGACTGTATCTGACCTTCGCTCTCCAGCATCATCTGCGATACGATTAGGATGAGAATATCAAACTAGGTCTAAAACTTACATCTTCGGCCATAGTGGATATGCCAGACCCTGGCCGATTATACATAAGCGCATTAGCGAACATAAGATATATGTCTCTCTGGTACTCCAAAGAGTTGCTGATTAGGCCGTCCTTGAATCGCATTTTAATCGTTTTGAGGTCCATCGGCCTTTTGACGATATCGTGATAATCGGGTGCCTCTGCGGACTTGATAGGATTATGGAAGATGGTCCCATTACGATGTTGCGAGATAGTGGAGTGAAGGAGTTGGATGACGCTTTGAAAACGCTTCAGAGCTACCTGTTCTTCTGACCGAGCGGCATTTCGTGATGGGCGTGATCTTGTGTTGTGTGTGGTCTGTGCCAGAGCTAGAAAGATTATTTAGCTAACGGTGGCGGGCGAAATCTGCGGAAGATTCCTACAATGATCGTCATCTTCCGCAAACTCCGAATCTTCGCGCATGCGCTTGTTGTCCCTAGTGGCACTATCGGGGGTTTCCACCAGGGATGCCTTCCGTTTTCCTGAAAGAAGTGATTAGCTACATGGATCCAAGAACGTGTGCAAGCTCACCTTCTCGGGTCCGAGGAGTTGAATCAAACGGTGAAGACGGCGGGTTCTCTTCAGCACGAGGGGTCCCTACTTTGTTTTCAGCCTCCCCTTCACCATCGCTCTCTGTAACCTTCGGCGTTGAAGGTCGCCGTCGGCGCCCCCTGGACTTGGGCTGCACAGGAGGTGCCATGGAAGCTGACGATTTGCGCCGCGAGGATCCTATCATGTACATGTCAGCAGTATTTGCAATGCACGGTCGAAAAGTACGAACTTCTGACAGCTTGAAGAGGTTCATCTCCAGACGAATGTCCGTCTTCTTCTGCTTCCTTCGTAGCCCCTTCTTGAATTGGTGGTGGAGGCGGTGTTCCTTGGTCGACGTTTATCTCCTTTTCTGATGCACCGTCCAGCATCTCCTCGAGTTCGTACATTTCCGCATCATCATTGGATTCTTGATGTTCAGATTTGCCTGTATCCTCTTCCATTGCAAGCATTTTGTTTTTATCTGCATCCTTTTCTGCGCATTCCTCTTCGCCCTCCTCTTCTTCGCCCTCCTCCTCGCCCTCCTCCTCACCGCCTTCTTCACCCTCTTCTTCACCCTCCTCTTCACTTTCTTCTTCGCCTTCTTCTTCGCCTTCCTCTTCACCTTCATCCTCGCCCTTTTCTTCGACTTCCTCCTTCGCTTGGGATAGACCGGAGCTAGACGCTGGTTCTGGTTCTTCGATGGAGTCATCCACAGGACTGGGCATATCGACGGATGGGTCAGCTGTAACTTCTGGGGGTAAAGTTGGATTGGGATCTTCGCTTTGCATGGTCTCGCGGGATTCTGGGTCCCTGTATGCAGAAGGTGAGGTTCCATCCTTTTCCTGTAGCCAGCATGTCAGTTGCAGATGTGGTAAAACGTGGAACGCGTCCATACAAGTTGTTCCTTCACTGCCTCTGGGGATTTAGCTTTGGCCAACTCAGGGATTGGCACTCCTGTCAGTTGTGATTTGATATCTGCGTCTAATTTTCCGGCGCGAATACTTTCTATTTCCGTGACTATCGTCCTGGACGCGAGTCAGACAAAGTGGGTATTGATGAACGCGTGGGACTTGCTTGAATTTGGCCTCTTCATCTTGAATCAACTGGAATAGTTCTTCATAGCGCAGATGGAAATACTTTCTGGCAAGCCTCAGGTTTACATCCGCTGAATACGCCGTGAGCAAAAGTTGAATGCCACAGTGACACGACACACCTTTTACAGCGTTGTTCTCGTCCGTGCTAGAGAGCAGAGGGGTTAATCTCCAGACTGTCCCGAATATGAAATGGCTAACCGTTCGAGATTCGACTCTTTGAGAATGTGCTCATATATTGCGCTGCATGCCTGGATACTGACGTCGAATCAGGGTGACTGGGATAGAATATGGTACCTACCGTCGGGGAAAAGAAGGACTTTGGGCGTGAAAGGAGTGGATGCTTGGACAATACCTTTGAGATAGGCAGCCAGCTGGAGGGTGCAGCACCAAGCTCATAGACAGCCTGGGCGACGAGCAGAGATTCAAGATAGGAGAGGGAACTGAAGTCCGGGGCTGCTGTTGGACGACGGGGCCGTGCGCTCATGGGGGAAGGTGAGAAAGGCTGGTGAACCGCATCATGTGATGTCATCAGGCGCTGTTGTACTTAACCCGCAGTTGGCTTGTTGGCAAGTCTCTCACTCCCCACCATGATCCTCTCTCCACTCATCGTCTGTCTTCTTCCCCTCGCTGTCGCTGCTGGCCGCGTCCACAAGCTCAAACTTCACAAGACCCCCGCCGTTGCCAGCAATCCCGAGTTTGAGGTCGCATATCTCGCCCAGAAGTATGCTCCAGATGCTGCTGTTCAGCTGCCTTTAATGGGGTCAGGGGGTGCTGGCCGCCGTGTCGCTCGGCCAAGTTCTCAGAATGGGGAGCAACTCTTTTGGACTCAGGAAGACCTCAAAGATGGACACAAAGTCCCTCTCTCTAGTACGTACTCTGGTTACGCCTTGCGTCGTGACGGTCATGTTCATATGTGTCAGATTTCATGAACGCGCAATACTTCACCGAGATCTCTCTTGGCTCTCCTCCCCAGAGTGTGAGTCGTTTGGACTAATACAGTAACATTCATTAAAACTTTACATCCTAGTTTAAAGTAATTCTCGATACTGGGTAAGACCATTCCTTAATCCGAAGCCATACTCGGTCTTGACAACGCTCTGTAGTTCTAGCAATCTCTGGGTTCCCAGCGTCAAGTGCACATCTATCGCTTGCTTCTTGCACACCAAGTACGACTCCACCGCCTCCTCGACGTACAAAGCGAACGGAACCGAATTTTCCATCCAATATGGTTCTGGTTCCATGGAAGGCTTTGTCTCGAATGATGTGCTTCGCATTGGTGACCTCACAATCAAGAGTCAAGACTTCGCCGAGGCAACCAAGGAGCCCGGCCTCGCGTTCGCCTTCGGAAAGTACGTCAACGAAATTCACTCGACGGCGTTGGTCTAACCCCTTTCAAGGTTCGATGGAATTCTCGGGCTTGCATATAACACAATCTCCGTCAACCACATCACCCCCCCATTCTATAACATGATCAACGATGGTCTGCTAGACTCCCCTGTCTTTGCTTTCCGCGTTGGTTCCTCTGAGGAAGATGGTGGCGAGGCAACATTTGGTGGAATTGATGAGAATGCCTACACCGGCAAGATTCACTACGTCCCCGTTCGTCGCGAGGCTTACTGGGAAGTTGAACTTGAGAAGATCACTTTCGGTGACGATGTGCTTGACCTTGAGCATACTGGCGCAGCAATCGACACGGGTAGGATCCTCGTCACACCATATGCGTCTCATATCTGAATCGATTTTAGGCACCTCTTTGATTGCTCTCCCAACCGACATGGCCGAGATGATTAATACACAAATCGGCGCTCGCAAGTCTTGGAATGGACAATACCAAGTCGACTGTAACAAGGTCCCTTCCCTCCCAGACCTCACTTTCCAATTTGGCGGCAAGCCATACCCGCTCAAGGGCTCTGACTATATCCTCAACGTGCAAGGTACTTGCATTTCTGCTTTCACTGGAATGGACATCAACATGCCCGGTGGCGATTCTCTCTGGATTGTCGGTGCGTACAAGCTAGTCAATTATCGTCCCATGAAGCAGCAGCTGATGTCATAACCAATAGGTGACGTATTCCTGAGGAAATATTATACCGTCTACGATCTCGGAAGGAACGCTGTGGGCTTTGCCCAATCAGCGTGATAGATACACAGTCTCCTCGCTTTGTATTGTACAATATCTTGGCAGTGTTATGTTGTGTTCCGACGTCGTAATGCATCTGCTTCCGCCCGCACTGTGCTGTTTAAAGCGGCTGTCTCATGGATCGGGCCTATTTAGCAAAGCATTTTGTTCCCATCCTCCATGTCGTTTGCAATTTGAGGGGTCGTCCACAATCAAACTGAAACATGGATCCATTGCACCCTACGGAATTCTCATCACTGGCCTATACAAAGGTGCCTCCGTCCATTCTTCGAGCACAACAGTTGAAGAAGCGGCATTTGTCCAATACCTTGAAACGAACTCTCGACCGAGTGAATGTGTTGGGGGACGGTGAAGGAAGATATGGTCACCAAGGGTGCGTTTATTGGTGTACTGAGTGTCTTTCGTCTCGTTCATGGGTAAGACAGATGCGTAAACGCTGTAAACTGGGCACAGGAGGGAAGCCTGCTGCTCACTGCAGGAGATGACACCACAGTTCGGCTTTGGAGGATGGACCCATCTACTTCAGAACAACAGTTTCCATTCGTTTGTCGGTCTGTCATTACGACGGGCCACAGGGCGAATATATTCAACGTACAAATGCTTCCCTATTCGAATCGCATGTAGGGCCCCAGAGTTTCCCAAACTGTGTCGGCACTCACCAGATGGTTCAGAGCAACATGCGCAGGGGACCATCAGATTCGAATCTTTGACGCTACCACCCCACTCGAAGTCCGGGACGGCAAGGAAACAACGTTCGCAGCCCGTGAATGTACTGTGCGGATTATACGTTGCCATACTGAACGCGTGAAGAAGCTTGTTGTAGAAGAAAGTCCGGATGTATTTCTCTCCCTTTCCGAGGTCAGTGATCATTCTCCTGATGTATTGCACAACCTTATACTGTGTTGCACTCCTTATAATAGGATGCTACGGTTCGTCAGCATGACCTACGAACCAGTCACTTTTGTAGGGAAGGGGAATGTCCTGCCCCTCTTCTTCGTATGGATCACGAGCTTTCTACGCTTTCCATGTCTCCTGTAGCGCCATATCAGTTTGTCGTCGCCGGAGAATCACCATACGTAGGCATTTTATCTATCGCTATCGGCAAGAACAGAGCTGCTATACAGCGTTGCATAGGGCTACCTCTACGATCGCAGGTACATTGGCAGGGTTCTCCAGAGAGAGTGGGGTTCTGTTCCGAGAGCTGGAGAGGGTCTTACTACATGCGTACGGCGGTTTGGCCGGCCACCACAGCCCACGAATGATTCCGAGCGCAGTCGAAGCAGAGACCACATAACTGGCTCTCGGATTTCCGTCACCAATGGCCATGAGGTGGCTTGTCCCATTATTCATCTTGCATACATGTCTGATCCCTCTATTCTAGGTGATATTAAGTGAGATTCAATGCTTCTTGCTTGTGAATCAGTAGTGATTCATGTTGCATAGCTTACAGCCAGGACAAAGTGTACTTGTTCTCGACAAGAGACGAACCTCTCGGGAAAGACAGCGTGGCGGCCATGACACCTGCTACATTGCCTCCCAACGCGAAACCCAGATCCAAAGAACGCTCGGGGAAGCACACTCCCACAGATCGCGACTCAGCGAGTTCGGATAACCATGACCAACATGAACATGATGAACATGACGAAGAGGGTGAAGAGGATGCCGATGCCCACGAAGACTCGGATGAAAACGAAGAGATGGGGGAGTTGTTTGGGTTCCTGCGAAACTACGAGGACGATTCGGGGAATAATGCAGAATCCGTCTTGCCTGATGTTCCTCTTATTTTGCCCCGAAGTCATTACGCAGGTGCCAGGAACGTAGACACCGTTAAAGACGGTGAGTTCTACACGCGACATTGGATAGCGGACACACTTATGAAGCGATGTCCAAGTCAACTTCCTAGGTCCTTATGATGAATTCATCGTCTCCGGGTCGGATGATGGGAATTGGTTCATGTGGGACAAGACAACGGGAAAGCTTGAAGGTATTTACGAAGGTGACGAAAGTGTTGTCAACGTCGTGGAAGGACACCCTCATCTCCCTCTTGTGGCAGTTAGTGGTATCGACACCACAGTCAAGGTATGGATTCTTTGCTTGGAGGTCATAACTCGGGCATAACGAGCTAAGATGTCCGTAATCTACCAGCTGTTTGCGCCTGCATCTGGGAAAAGTCGATTCTCGAAAATGGATAATGCAAACCGGATCGTGGAGGAGAATGAGCGGTTGAGTCGACGAAGGGTCCTGAGATACAATTTCGGTGCTCTTTTAGCACGGGCAGCAATGGACGCAGTGGCCGAAGCTGGGAGCGAGGGCGTTCCAGTGTCAACCATCGATTGTCCTACGCAATGAAGTCCGTGTTCTCGATGTATATTATGTAGCCGCCGTCGATAGCAGTGATCGCCATATCGAATTTTGCAATGTTGTATTCGTTCTAAGACTTTTGTATGGCACGCACGAATAAAGCTCGAGTTATACAATGAGTTAGCGCGACCTCCGGGACGAAGAGCATGGAGGATGGTGGAATGAGGTAGGATCGCGAATGTGGGAGGTGTAGAGTCATCACTTCCGTGGACTGGAAACAGCAGTTGTTGTTGTGGCTCCGACGCTCACCAAGGCGGCTTGCTGATCGTGCAACACTCGCTCTGCACCCATCTCTTCTCAGCATTTACATGCGACCTCGCGCTTCTGTCGCATGAAACTGAACGCAAGATACTCACAGATAAAAATTCGTCTGGAACGATAGATCTACTAGTTTCCTGGACCTGGAACATTTACACCGCATATTGAACGGCTGAATATCCCGGCGGGTAAGTTTTCTTCTCGTATTCTACGAAAGGTCAGAACGTGAAGCTGACTGCATTATTCGCCTTTATTCTTGTTCTCGCGCCCTGGAACCATTGCGTTTGGGTTTGCATGCGACCTTACAATTTTGATTTGGGTCCATTTGTCTTTTCAACCACATACGTTAGACCGGCCGTTTTGAACGAAGGTTCAGGTGAACCCTTGCTGTTTTCCTTTTGCATCCAGCACAGCAGCACCCGACATCTTCAACCTCCCTTCACATTTTCGCCTCGCATACATATATTCACCAATGCGTAATCAAGGCAGAAATAGGCGTTCGCGCAACCACAAAGATGAGGACGAAGGCCAACTCAACACTCCTCGTGACGAACCGCATGCTAAGTCGTCGTATTCACGGCACCCGCACAACTCTCACTTCAACGAATCGCACCGCATGTCGTCGTCTGTCCAGGGTAGAACACTATACGACTCAGGAAGGGAGAGGAATGCGGTTCCAGGTCGTGCAGTCCGTGAGGATGACTGGGACATGGGTGGGGCCCCCGAACGATACCCTTACGAGTCATACCACCACCCAGAACATGATGGTTACGAAAACTCAGCACGGAGGGATGGCGAGGGCTGGGTAGGAAGCAATGAACCCCGTTATTCGTCTCGTGGCAGCTGGCCTCAGTCGTATCACCATGGAGAGCCTTCCGCGTCGTATCAAGAATCGTCAGCATGGAAGTCGACTTCTCCAAAATCGAAACATTATGACTCTAATTCGCGCTACGTGAAGGGTTACTCTCCAAATCCGTACCAGAGTCGAACACCGGAACCTTACACCGACCACACACCAAACCCATACCTCAAGAGTTCCGACCCATACCCACCACCACCACCACCTGCATTTGTTTCGCCCAGCTATGGCACAACACCCAACCCTTACCTCTCACCCACTGCATACGAAGAGCGTGATTCAGCAACGTCATACGGCGACAACCAGTACCACCGTGACTATAAACACTGGCGGGAGCGAGATTTACGGGCTAGCCCCCCTGATCAGCGAATGGACTACGGTGTGGTTGAGAAGCAGCGGGCGAATCAGGTGTTCAGCAGAAAAGACAGTCGAAGCAGCAAAGGGCCGAAATTCCAGAGTGATTCTGGTTGGTCTGGGCGGAGAAAGGGAAAAGAGTGGACGGAAGAGACTGCAGGGCGGTGGGAGGATGTTCCGGTCGAACCAGCTCTACCTCCTTCAGCTCCAGAAGACAGGTCTTGGGAACCGGCTGATTCGTGGAAATCTTCAAATCACCAGGAACCCAGCTCGAAGAACCAGCGCCAGCAAAATCCGGGTCGGTCACAAAATAAGCAAAACAAGCCCACACGTCGGGGGCAAAGTTCCGGAAAGCAGAAGAGGGAATGGCGAAATGAGAATAGAAACGAGGAGGTGAACTTGAACAAGTACGTTACATCATGGACATGTTATAACCTGTGTAGCGAACTAACGGATATCGTCCAGCTGGACTCGTCGAGACACATCCGTTTCGAAAAAGAGCGCCGAGAAACCACAGCACTCGGGCTCACGGCGGAAACATGGTCGTTCACCTTCAAGGTCGAGGTCACGATCCCCAGAATCAATTCGGTCGCACCGCTCATCGTACCGCTCACGGTCGTCATCTCCTGTTGCCAAGCGGCGCAGGCGCGAATTTTCCAGTCCGATGTTGCGTAGTCCATCCCCCGTTGGTGAAGTTGGGACAGGAAGAGCACACCACCGAGTTGGCGATAGATTATCTTCAAGATCTCGCTCCCCCTACCAAAGCACCTCGCAACATCGAAGACGCTCCCCCTCCACCGATCGATCTAGTGTTCGTAGCAGAAGTCCGAGCCCTTTGGAGAATAGGCGACCAGTTCATCGTCTTCCGGCAGCGAATTCTGCACCGCAATCATCTTTAGTGCCGACTGGCGGCGGTGGTGTTGGTAGTGGCGGAAAATCTAAGAAGTCTAAGAAGAATGGACAGAAATCGAAACAACCCGTATGTGTCTTTTCTGTCTTTTGAACGGAAGTTAACCCCCTTTGACAATGTAGGGTAAACAACAGACAGTGCGATACCCAGAAGCCGAGCTCAAGCCAGAAAATGTAGCTATGCCCCCTCCGCCAGTTCCTCAAGGTCGGCACTCGAGACAGCCAACCCCAGATTGGACGCCAAACCCACCCTCAAATGGCCTCCCGCCTGTGCTCGCTCCGCTCGGCCTGCCTGAGAAACCGACAAAGATCATTCCTGGGAAGCAGGCCGGATTTAAGCCCATCGTTCAGTCTAGTTCAGCCCTGAAAATGTTTTTCCCTGGCGATGAGGATGAGGCTGAATTTGCTTCCGGTAGTGGTCGGTCTCATCATAGCCATTCAGACTCTAACGTCATGGAAAATGACCTGGAGAGACAAGAACCACCCGATATTATCAGCGGGAGTACGGTAGAAAGCGGGTCGACTGCATCCTGGAATAAGCCCACCCGTGAATCGGATGGGGGCTGGGGTGGACGTCTAGCGCAGTCCAAGGGCTTTAGTCAGGCCCGTGGTCCCCGACGTCCCAGCCAAAATGGACAACAGCAATACTTGCCAGACCCCCATGCGGCTTCCCGGCATCCTTCCTGGGACCATTCTGTGTATCCCCCCGCATCAGCAAACGAATTTGTTTCTGTACCTTCTATTGTGTCGACATCGGTCAATGGATTCGTCACTGCACCTGCAATGGGTGGTTTCGATGCATCAGCCCCTTCTTCTTATCCTGGACCACCGATTGCTCGCGAGTTTGAAGAGCCATACCACCAGAGTCAGCCTGCCTTTGCACCACAATCGCAAGTCCCGATACCTCCGCCAACACGCAGATCACCACCTCAGGAAACCCCGATATCTCAGCTATCAGTCTCGAAGCCTCCCTCTGCCCCCTGGACAGTCCCTGAACCGGCTATGACCTCCAGCAAGTCCGATGAGCCGGTTGCGTCGGATAGAAAGGAGCTCTACGCAATCCTCAATCAAGTGGGCGAAGGAACATTCGGAAAGGTGTATAAAGCCCGCAACACAGTTTCCAATGTCTTTGTGGCCCTCAAACGAATTCGAATGGAGTCGGAAAGAGACGGATTCCCCGTTACCGCGATGCGAGAGATCAAGCTTCTCCAGTCATTGAAGCATGCGAACGTTGTTCGACTGTATGAAATGATGGTCTCGAACAGTACGTCTTTCATGCATGCTCATTGAATCAGGAAAAGGCTTACGTCTTGTTAATAGGTTCGGTGTACATGGTCTTCGAGTACATGGACCACGACCTGACCGGAATCCTGTCACAAACACAGTTCAAGTTCAGCGAGGCACATCTAAAATCGCTGTGTCATCAAATGCTAGCTGGGCTTGCATATCTGCATCATAAAGGTGTCATTCACCGCGATATAAAGGGTTCTAATATCTTGCTCAATAATCGGGGAGAGTTGAAGCTTGCTGACTTCGGACTGGCCCGCTTCTACCAGAAGCGGAGGAGGATGGACTACACCAACCGTGTCATCACACTGTGGTATCGTCCTCCTGAACTGCTTTTTGGCGCCACCGTATATGGCGCAGAAGTAGACATGTGGAGTGCTGGGTGAGTGTTCAACTAGGTTATATCTTCGTCTCTTGCTGAAAAATTGGCGATTCAAGTTGTATCATGTTGGAACTGTTCACCAAAAAGCCTATCTTCCAAGGGAACGATGAGATTCATCAGCTCCACGTGATTTTCAAGATTCTCGGAACGCCAACGTCTGAAAGATGGAAAGCTTTGCCCAACTTACCCTGGTACGAGTTGATCAAACCAAAGGAGGCCCTTCCAAATCGTTTTAGAGATTACTTCCACAAGTGCGTCTGTTTTTCCTCGGCGCTTTTTATTTACATCATCTGACGTAACTTTGATTAGATGGCTATCCCCAGCAGCACTTGACTTGGCCGAAAGACTATTGACGTACGACCCAGACCTCCGGGTCACAGCACAGGAAGCCATGGAAGCTCCATATTTCACTCAAGAAACACCGTTCGCCGAACGCCCGACCGGGTGCGTACATATTTGTCCCATCGTATTTGTCCTCAATGCTTACACGTACATAAGGCTTTCGACGTTGGATGGTGAATGGCACGAACTCGAGACGAAGCAAGAGCGTCATAGGAAGCGGAAGAAAACCGAAAATGTACCTGCTTAGATTTGCAAACCTCTCGCTTTCCACAGCTTTCAATATGTATCTGCTAGTATTGGCCGTCTAACGCATTTGCCTGGACTTGTATCATCTAATCATCGACAGCGTAGTAGTTTTAATATTTCCCATACCATCAAAGACATTGTCGAACTTGAATCTAAGCAGTAACGGGTACAAGGGAAATCAAACCCTTCTCCGTCAGATGTTGGACAATTGATTCGACCTTTAGGCATGATTGATATCAGGACATACGGGGGGTAGAGAGCATATACGTACGTGCGCAGCAGTCAAACGGATCTGTGTATCCCATCGTTTCGTGAAGTGGGAGCCGGTGTCCTCTGCCTCTTCAACGTCGCCCAAACCACCGGCCTTACCTTGTGCGTCATCTTCCTCTTTGTTAGCCTCAAACCAGATGAGCTTGTCGACTTGATCGATGTGGCCCCGTAGGCGACCTTGCTCTATCATCTTTCTGGCCATGGTTTCAGCAGCACCTGATGTCAAGTCAAGTAAAGCGCCGAGTCCTTTGAAAGTGATATTATTGTATATCTTCGAGCTGGCGAGGAGGTTGTGTTCCATTACCGCGCGATCGAGGACTGTAGATGGGCCGGTTCTTGTACTTGTCGCTGGTTCATCGCTGGAGCCGTCGTCGTGACCGGCAGAAGCGAGTTTGTCATTGGATGATATAGCAATCTTAGCCAATTGGTGTGTCTTGAGGGTACTTTCAAATTCCTTGATCTCGGCAGGGCGGAGAATGTGATCGAGGAACATCTTTGAGAGGATGTTGAATGAGGGGAGCTCTGCCGTTCGCTCATCACGATATAGAGAGGCTAGAACCCGAGACCTGTTAGGTCCAGCGGGGGCAAGGACACCGCATGTTACAGCGGCAGATCTGGACGGAAATATAACCGTCAATTGCATTCAAAGTGCAACGATCAGGAATCAATATCTTACAGCATTTGTCGCCTCTCTTCTTCATCGATTTCACCGACATAACTAAGTTCGTGATAGCGGCTAGCAGCTTCTAGGAATTTTCGGCTGTAGTCGCTGATGCGAGCTTGACAGAGCTTGAATTGGAGGAGGGTTTCCCGTTCGTTTGATGAGTGGACGAGGAGCGCGGCGCGGTTGTAGTATGTTTCTGCTTGAACAGAATTTTCTTCCTCTAACAGCAACCGTACAATGCGAACATACAGCTTCAGTTTCTCTGCATCGGCGGTGGTTCTTTGAATTGCGCCTTGAATTCAGTGGCACAAAGATTAGATATGGTGCCCACGATACCTTTGGCTTGATTCTAGAGACACGCCCATTAAAACTTTAGCTGCGCTATCCCAGTCCTCCTCCTGCTCAAGAATATCCGCAAGTTGAAAGCGTAGGTTATTGGCCTGGTCAACGGGTTTTCAGATGATACGCTTTGTCGAAACTGGTTATCAGTGCTTTACCTGCTCCTCATAGCTCACGATGCGGGGTTGCACAGTCTGTAGGGTCTCCTCCACCACTTGTTTCAGGAGACCTGTATCTTTGATTGCACCTTCATTGAGAACTTTGACCACTTCTGATAGGACTTGTCGACCAACGACTAGACTGTCTTGATTCACAGCAGTGGTGACAAGTATATGGAGATCGGTTTGAATGTCATTGGATGGTTGGGTGAGGATCTGTGGAATAAGAGAAATGAAGGCAGGTCCTTTGTCCTTCTGGCTTAGGGACGCGAACTGTGCGAGCTTTGCCTCCATTCTGGATGTAGATGAGAGATGAGGACAGTTACGTTGTTGTGATAAAGGGGCTAGTGCCTGTGCAGTAATATCAGATCACGTCACGCGTTGAGATGGTCACTATGAGTGTTGATGGTCACTGACGATAGAGCCTTACGCCTCTTGGCTTCTTACCATTTCTTATCTTCCCTACGTTTCGTTTTCTTTCTTTAATAACTCTCGTTTTCCTCCAGGAGAGGTCCACTCATTTCGCCAATAGACGTCCTTGTACTGGACTGTACTGCAAATCGACATCAAAATCTCTGCTCGGCCTCACTAGTCAGCCGTTGCACCTGGGACTGGAACTCAGAGTTTATTTTGTTTAGCCCCCAAACGACTTTATCCCGACCTTGACGATACAATGTACCCCTTCGGACTTGCCATGAACTCTCTACCTAGTCCTCCAGAGACCAACATCACCCTTGGCCCCCTTCCCCCAGGCTCACAGCACCGTCCACTCCACTCAATGCTTCCAGGTCATGACAACGCATCCGTCGCTTACGCCCCTAGTCTCGACGGCACAAGTACACCGCTTTCTCGACTGCGTCGACAGCCATCAATCGTCTACCACAGTCCCAGTCATCGATCGGATGCCCGTGAACGGGCTCCCAGCAACCCTGGAAAGCTATTGGTTGTCGTTGTACCTCCAGTTTCACTGCGGGAGGAACACGGAAACTTCGGTAGTACCCTTTCCGTAGGGCCTTTGCACCGTCTTTCGCAGGGCATCATTATGCCGTTGTTTCCCAACGTATGTTCCAATCTCCTTTTCATGTACCCTCGTTTCTCAACCCAGGCTGGTTGCTTAGATGTATAGCCAATTGTCAGCCATTGCCAAGGAATTTAATTTCCCCAGCATCACTGGTCTATGCCTCTACTACTACTACTACAACGATGCGAGCGTCGTTTTGACCCCCCGTATCTCTGAAGAAACGTGGACAACAATATGGGGACTCTCCGACCCACTCTCTTCTGCCCGCGAAAGACGTCCCCCGATTGCTGGAAAGCTGGAGTTTGACATTGACTACAACCATGCACGTTGGTACAACTCCTGGTTAACGTCCCGCCAAGGTGACTCCATGGACTACCCCTTGCATCCCGGAGTATCATCAGCACCTTTGCATCATCAGCAACGGTCGGGCAATCGCTTCACCTTTCCGCAGAGAGAAACAAGCGAAGACTTCTCTGAACCGGTCCAACAACGGAGTGCACCTATTGGTCGACACGTACCCCGCAAGCTGTCACTTGTAGAACGGTATGACAATAACTCCGTTCAAGACACGGAAAACTCTGGCACCCTTCTTCCAGTCCTCAACCCTCTGACAGCCAAGACTGGTCCAGTTAGCTCTCACATACTCTCCCCAATAAAGCAATTGGAGGAACCGAAATCAGCACGGCTCGAATTGGACCACAAGGTCAACACATGGCGAGCGGCAGCCATTGCTTCACCCGAGCCAATTGAGGAGGTTGCCACACTCGAACCTGCAACTGTCCCAGAGAATGGATCACCTTCAACGGAGTCATTCCATCTTGAAGACTACCAATGGTCCATCTCTAGCCATGGTCCGGATGATGGCACTTCAGTATTCTACGAATCGGATTACCGCACGCCGTCGGTCCATCTGTGCGACAGAGTCAACGGATCCGTCGCCTCAACTGCTTCGTACTGCACCTCACCGGGACCGTCGGATTCCAGCGTATTCTACGCCCCATCTGCATACTCGTATCCATATTCTCCAGACATCGCATATCGTATGATTGAGGATTCGCCATTGACGCCCCTGACTGCAACTTCTTGGGGTGCTCCTTCACACTACGCGGACTCGTTGTCCAGCCAAAGCTATCAGCCTTCCATTGACATCGCATTGCGTGCTTGCTTCAGCCGACCATCAACGCCTGGTACCGCTACCAGCTGGGGTCCCCAGTCCGACGATGGCGATTACGTGTTGGAGAGCCCTGGATCATCCTTCTCTGTTCACCTGGGCGATAGAGGTGAATTCAGCAGACCCATCACTCCACAAACAGCTACATCGTGGGGTGCACCCAGTTATCCCGACAGCCCCATGAGCCCTTACAGGTTGCCCACTCCAGATATCGCTCATCGAACATTCGAGGATGTGGCTCATATGGTTCTGGATCGATGGCCTGGTCGTCCCTGGCGACACGCCTGGCCCTATAACGTCAAACCTGCGGGCGAGTCGAACAAATGGGCACCTGCCATCTCGAAGATTGTGAAGCAAAACAGAGCAGCTTCCTTGCAATTGGGATCCTCCAGTTCAACCCGGGGTTATCCGTTCTTTGACCTGTGTAAGTCACACTGTTGCGAGTCTATGCATTCAACTTTCATAACGTTCACTTGCATTTATTAGATCCAGCCGTTGAACCCAGAATGTCCCTCTCCGAGTCTGGCAAAAGGTCGGAGGAGGAGATGGTTCAAACCGTTTTGCGTCATTGGCCAGGGCCGTGGCGACATGCTTGGCCTTACAACGTCAAAGCAGTCAAGGATTCTAACCGCTGGGTTCCTATCATCTCCAAGGTCATCAAGCAAAAGAATGTTGCATCTGCGCGGGAGAAGACGGCACCATCTACCCGTACGTATCTCCCGTCTATAGATGCCTTATAAAGTATTGACTCGTCAGTAGAACTCGATGGTTACCCTCACAACTTATCCCAGATCTACAAGGCTCAGACATCGGTCCAGAGGGTTGAAGTCACTCAAAGCAACACCGGGCAATACCCCTTCCTTGAAATTTGTGAGCCGATATCCAACCTGCTGGATTATGTACTCATGTACTTTTGACATTTCAAGACCCTGCTGTTTTCCAACGCAACTTGCCTGTCCCCGAGAAGTCCAAGAAGGAAGCGGTTCAAAGTGTTCTGCAGCAATGGCCAGGACCATGGCGACACGCTTGGCCTTACAACATTAAGTCGGCACCGGATTCCAACCGCTGGGCTACTGCCTTCTCCAAGGTCATCAAGCAAAAGAACGTTGCATCCGCGCGGCAAAGAACATCCCCATCTAACTGTGCGTGACTGTGTCCGTGCATACTTACTCAGTTCTAACTCGTCGCTAGGTCTTGATGGTTACCCTCATAATTTGTCCCAAATCTACAAGCTTCAGGCACCGGTCGAGAGGGCTGAAGTCGCTCAGATGGCCTCCGGACAGTATCCCTTCTTTGAGATCTGTGAGTGTCTCCTCAAATCGCCGGATTGAGTACTCAATGACCGTCTCCAAGATCCCGCCGTGTATCCATTCAACGTGCAGCGGATATATCCCAATGTTGTACCGCGCAGAACAGAAGATATCAACTCTACCGCCGCCCACTATCCGTTCTTTGAGCTCTGTATGTCCATTTTTGATTTTCTTCAACGTGTGGCAAGTGCTCCGCTAACAGGCACTAAAGATCCTGCCGTGTATCCTTTCAATCTGGAGTTGATATACCCTGCAGTACCTGGATTTTGGACAACTGGGGTGACAATAGTCGTCGGAAATCAATCTCATACCGTCCAGTACCCATTCTTTGATCTTTGTAAGAATTTCATGGACCATCAACAGGCCACACTAACAATCAGCATAGACCCAGCCGTTTACCCATTCAATGTGGAGCGCATATATCCTGTAGTTGCAGGCGATCCTCTGCCTCAACCAACGAAGGCACCTGCATTGGCACTGGAGACTCGTCATTATCCATTTTTCGATCTTTGTGAGTCTCAAAGTACACCTACCTTTGTCACTTGGCCAATCTCTTTCTCAGATCCAGCAGTTTATCCTTTCAACGTCGAGTACATTTATCCCATAATACCCGGGAATTCTTTGCATCAAGCAACACGCAATGTTGGGCTTCAGACTGTTCATTACCCGCTCTTTAATCTTTGTAGGTCTTGCAAACCTAACGCCATCTAAAACCACTAATACTTTTCTCAGACCCAGCAGTGTACCCGTTCAACCTTGAGCAAATCTATCCTGTCGCGCCGAGCAGTACATTCGGGGCAACGAATAGGGCAATTCAAGTGTCGAATGTTCAATATCCGTTCTTTGATCTCTGTAAGGCTCATATCTGTTGTCTGTGACCGCGACGCTGACTTTCTGTGAAGATCCTGCTGTCTACCCTTTTAACCTCGAGAGGATATACCTCCAAGTAGCACATCCCCCCCTGTCTACCGTACCAACGATCGTTGTTACTATTGTCGCACGCTATCCTTTCTTTGAGCTATGTCAGTGCTTATCTCGTCGTATCTGAAGCTTTTGTTCACAGTTTGTTTTCTTAGACCCAGCAGTATACCCTTACAACCTTCAAGAGATCTACCCCAATGGCAAGTCGGCCCCTCTGAAATCAGAATTCATTGTTTCTTACTTGCTCTCACCAGTGCCTGGAGAACCGATCAAAGATGCCGCCAGAGCACCAACATCATTTGTCGAGACCACCGGATACCCCTGGTTCAACATCTGTGAGGCCACTTCCATTAATTGCCTTACCTGTTGCTAATGTATACCAGACCCCGCGGTCTACCCGTTCTTTGACCTGTATCCCACTGTAGCTGCTGGTTCTGCCTTACCAAGTAATGGTATTTCTTTGGGACAACGGGACAGCAACTTAGCTCTTGCATCCTATCCTTTCTTTGTTCTATGTAAGCACCCACTTCTACCTTGGTTGCACGACCAGCTAATATTTGCTTAGACCCAGCCGTTTACCCTGATTTCGACCTCTATCCCTCAGCAGCAGCACGCGTCACTCCTGTGTTGTCACCTCGCAGAAGCGTTCTTTCTGCTCCTACATGCTATTATCCTTACCTAGACCTTTGTGGGTTTACATCCTCTCATATCATCTTCCAACTAACTTATATTCTGCTAGACCCTTCTGTATATCCGCATTTCGATTTGTGGCCCTCTCTCCCGCCGACCATCCCATCAGAGACGTCACATCCCGTCGCCCAAGCACCTCCCCCACGTGCCTTACGCAGTTCTCTCACTGATCGCCCTCCATTACAACCACTTAACATTCCCTTACCGCCCATTCCGGTTGCCTCACCACCAGCAACTTCGAAACCCTCAGCAGCTCCAACTCCGGCGACTCCTGGCTATGGTAGCAGACGGCGATCTGGGAGACTTACGCATGCAGAGCTTCATGCGATGGTCTTGATGGGAACTTCTCAAAATAACCATAAACTCTGGATGGGTGGTAAGTGGTATTCGTGGATAAGGATGTACTGAATCTCATCTACGATGCTTAGATGTTCTTGAATCCTTCCCTGCCGTTCCAATGTTGGCCAGGTCCACATCTGTGACGCGGTCGCCATCTCGGTCGCCCGTCAACCGGAACGAGAAAACAGATGTGTTTGATTCTATCCCTCCTGTTCCATCATTGTCGCGGTCATCATCGGTTTCGCTTACCCAGCGCTCGCCTGGAGGGCGCAATGGGAGGATATCGGCATTCCCGTCATCAACCCAACGAGAAGCCTTGAGTCGGTCATTGTCAACATCTGATCAGACTGGTCGGATACCTCTGGCACAGAGACGATCTATGTGGGAGGGGATCAGCAGTGTACCAGCACCGCCAATTCGCCAAGTGAGACCTATTACCATGATGAAGGCTGAACCAACAAAGAGGAGAGATAGCGTTGTGCTTCAAAGAGTAAAGGCATATACCCCTCGTGAGTCAATTATCCATGAGGTCTGCTACTCCAATGATTAAATTATTTCAATTATAGCAACATCTGTTGCATCTGCAGTGGGCAGTAACGCTTACTAAAGGCATAAAACTCAAAGGGTCAACCCTCGTATGGAGGCGGAGCTGTTTCTCCCAGCACTCGCCCTTCTCCGAGCGCAGGGCTTCCAACACTACTGGACCTGGAAGGTGACGACGGTCTGACAGTGCTTGCAATTTCCGCAGGCCCTTCAGATTGGCGCATGGCCTCCCGCGCTTCCCTTGCTTGTTTTTCGATTTCATCACGTCGTAGTCTTGTTTTCCTATCATCCATAAACGCCAGCTTTACCTATCGATAATACCATCAAACACATTCGCATTTGAAATGTAATCAATCACATCACGTACCTTTTCGTGTGCAGCGTCCTTAATAGCCTTCTCGTTTTGCTTAGCCAGCATTGCCCTCTCGTCCTTCTCTTGGTAAAGGTGCAGGAAGTCTTTCAATATCTGTGTTCCGATCTTCAAGTCTTCCATATGCCTTTGGTGGAAAGCGTAGTAAGGCTGAAAGTTCTCAACCTACAAGTACCCTTATCAGTCAATAGCAAATGCAGGAAAGGTCGACTTGTGTACCTGAGGCCTAAAGCCAAGCTAATCACAACAGTAATTAACGCGAACCCATACAGCATACTAAGATGTGAACGTACTTCAATCGCATACTCCAGCGTGCCTTTGCGATCCACCAACTCTCGTTTAATAACGCTATTTGTTGGTTTGAATCGCTGGAACTTGGTGTTGTCTGGCTCCCGTATGAGGTTCTCTGCAATCGTCAAGAGGGTCTGGGCCGCAATAAAGTTCAATTGGTCTACACGAAGATGTAGATGTTGGGAGAGGCTCATGTACTTTGAGAGAGGACATCGCCTGGTCCTTTCCGTTAGGACGCATAATTCCTGGGTCTATCATCCTTCGAAAGGTTTGCTTTTTCTCATGTACCTGCAAGAGCTGCGATGCTGTGGGCTGACCACTTGAAGGCTGATTGCGGAGACGGCTTTCTGTAGCGGCAGCCACTGCATCTGCGGAGGGTGCGCTGCTGCCAGTTGCACGGGTTGGACTTGCTGGGGGCGATTGGGAAGACATGGAAGGGAATGTGTATTTGGTTACGACAACCGCTTTATTGCAGTGCAGTTCCTCGGGGTGCATTGATGGTTCGGCAATTGCCGGACTCGCGTTCAAGCCCCTATTCGAGTCATATACGAATCGCCAGTGGGAAAACGGAAATGAATTCGCATTAGGATCAGCATAAATATTAAGTATCATCTAGGTCTGCATCTTCCCCGCGGAGAGCTTCAACGTAGCTCCTCCTCTCGACAACTGGTGAATGGCGGTTGGAACGTAAATCGCATGACTGGGCCCAGTCTTCATCTGAAGTACTATCAGTGCTCCATTCCCCCCCATTGTCAGAATTGTTCGCAGAGCCCTTCTGCGACCTGAATCCAGACATAAACGACATCGAGTTGCCACGCAGACGAGCAAGCAGAGAAGGCGAAGGTTGGATAGAGGGTCCAGGTGGATGATTGCTATCACTCATAGAATCTCGGTGCGAATCTTGAGGTTGTTGAGAGGCATCGGTCAGCATCTCGAGCAAATCTGAAGCCCACTTCTTGCGGATTGCAGGCGAGAGCAAAGGATCTGGGGTTTCTCTCGAGGGAGACACAGACTGAGAGCGTCGACCGCGTTTGAAGAACCAGCGAGACCCGCGGGAGAACGCGGCTTCTGCGTCTGTATCGACGGATAATGGCCTTTCCCTGCTGGTCCCAGGCGGTGAAACGGACGGGAGTTTGATGCGTGGTACTGATATTGTGTGCTGCCCTTCTGAAGGAACAGAAAGCAACACTGAGCGTTGTTCGGGTACAACTTTGTTCGTGTTCAAGGTTCTGCTTTTGAGAAGCTTGCGCATTTCTTGTCGGCCCAGTAGTATTTGCTTCTCTATTCGGCTTCGATTCTCGATCATGTGGAGCTAATGCCGTCTGTTGAGAAAAACTGTCAAATTATTGGCGGGCATGCACGTACTTTTGGCCATGTTGCTATTTGCCCTGCTAACATCAGGCGCTCTAGTTCAGGGCGATCTGGGTCGCTAAGAATACGAATCCAGTCCTGCAAAAAATGAGAAAGAGCTTCTTAGTACATCGGCGGAACCAGCGTACCCCTACACGCGTTCTCGGCCAGATTCTGCGTGCGGTGTGCTTAGTTTGTTATTAAAGCAGTATCATCGAAAGTGAGTGTACTTACGTGACGGCGCCATCGAAACGTTGGAGGAACACACTTGACCAATCTTGGCCAAGGATCTGGGGAAGGAGCTCTAGATCGCGAATGACCTTGAAGTTCTTGGTGAGCTCGTGCTTCAGCCACTGTTCTGCGGCTGAAAGCAAGAAGTTCCCTCTCCATCCTATCCAAACCCATAAGCCCGAGTTTCGTATTGAAAAGCAGCGAATCTACCTTTGCCTTTGCGATGTGCCACTGGCTTTCCTGCGGAACCTCTCGGAGCGAAGAAGAACAAATGTACGTGGGGGTTTACTTGGGAGACGACCGGATGCGTGACTATTACATCGTTAAAACGTGTATGGGTCTATGAGGCGTTGCACTGACCATTGAAATACAAGTTTAGACCCTGAAGTGGAATGTCGACTCTGAGGAGAGATCAGCAAAAGTAGAAAGCGCAGAAATCGAGGCATACCTAAGAGAGCCGTCCTTAAATCTGCTGCCCCAGTTCCAGGGTACTATGGACCCATCTCTGAGCTTCTGCATGATCACAACTGGGTTGAGGATGCCCGGAACTGCGGCAGAGGCAAGCAATGTTGACCAGATGACTGTGTCAGGTGCAGTAATATAGTTTAGAAGTTTCGTCGGTCTGCAAAGTCCTCAGTAAGTTGCCGAGCAGAAAGGGGGGAAATGATATATACGAATGTCGATCTGCAGGGATTACAGAGATGTTCAACACCCTTCCGGTCCGTAAATATGCTTCCTTGAAGGTTAAGGAACCACGTGTGAAAAACTGGACTTTCTCTGCCCACCTACAAGGCGGTTAGCAAAGCACTGCAGGCAATGAGTTCAACATACGAAACACTATCGAATCGAGCACCCGTCTTCAAAAACCGCTGAATCCAAACGGTAATAGATTCTTCGCATGCTGTGATTCTGTCCGCAAGTTCAGGTATCATCAACGCCTTCAGCTCTTCGTCCGTATAGCAGCATGCAAACGCTGCAATCAAACCACCAGCACTGGTTCCAGTTATTACACGGGGCAACAACCCGGCATCCAAAAAGGCTTTGACCACTCCGAAATGATCTGGCCGAAATCAGCCGCAGTTTCAACCAACCGAGGTATAGGCTTACAGTAGCCAAATGATGCCCCACCGGAGAGGCAAAGTGCGGATGTACCTGCGTAAAGGTAAGAGAGGTTACCATCACGGGGGAAAGAAACGCCGACCAAGATTAGTGTTTGCACTTTTGAAAAACCGCCGTTTTTCTTCGACAGAGAGTTCTGAGGATCCGCGGATGAATTGGATCGACTTTTCGAGTTCGTCGAAATAAGCTGGAGGCCCAGGGATGTCAACATAGTCGGATTACAATTACTCCTGGCAATGTCAAACATACCTTCTATCAAATCTTTGGTGCCCAAGTATGTCTGAAACGCGTAAGAAACCCATCAAAGCGAAGCGAAATTAGCTTACTTCGCTATAGAGCCTGTGCAAGTGATTGTGAGTTTTGGAACCCGAGATTGAAAGATGAGATGATGAACCTTGGCGATTCCACAGCGGCAAAGTTCGACCGGATGCAAGTTTCCAAAACACCAAGACAACCTCGAGCATCTCCCTTCTGTCGAAGGTTCTGCAGGGAACGCTTAACCTTGAGGAACGGTCAGAGAGGCTCCGAGCAAGGAGAGAGTGTAGTCTAGTAACCTTCTTTACTAGTTTCCAATCATAGTAAGGGTCTTCCTCGATCTTCTTCCATTCGTCGAATTGAAGATACGAGTCCAGTGCTCTCGCACCCTCTTTCCATTGCTTTGATGCCAGTTTAGATTAGGAACGTGTCTTTAAGTAGCAAAGCGCGTGACTGACCTCATAAGTACGAGATGCACGAAGTCTTCTCCTCAGAGTTCCTTTTTTGCCTCTCCCTGCCAAAGAACAATAAGCACATGATTTCCGACATATTGCAAGTGATTATCTTCTTACATGCTGAGATCCATTCTTTGGTGTTTACGAGTTGCCGAATGACGACGTAGAATCCAAACTCGGCCAGAATAGCAAGACCAATGAAGAACTGACGGGGCGTTAGTTGGTCGCGACCGATGCTATTATAAGTTGCTTACCAGTAACGGCCAGCGTAAGAGGATATAAAGGAAGTCGTGGCGGCCTGTTGCTGCGCGAAATTTCTTGGACTTTGATCTGCTCGAATTAGAGGGACCGATAAGAATAAGTTGCGACAGAACGAGCTTGCCTCTTCACCCTCAGGTTGACTGGCGCGAAATCCGAGAGTGCGGACACCTTGCGAATGCGATAGCTGTGTGTCGACTGCGGAGTAGCCATGCCATTAACGGATTGGTTGTCGCCAGCATAGTCAAAGTAGCCTTCATCCTCTCGAAGGGCATGAGCGAAGGCAGCAATATGGCTGAAGTAATTGGCAGTTAGGGGCGTTTCTAAGGAGAGTTTGAACACAAATGACATACTCTGGTATTACATAGTTCTTCTGGAGTAGCTCGCGAGGGTTGGGAGGGTCTTTCTCTTTGGGAGCGGTAGACATAGTAGTGGTGGTCAGTGTTTAAGGAGTATTAGCATGGTCAGTTAGCATCCAGATGCTGATAATCGAGAATTGGGACAAGGCTATGTCATGATTGGCTTGCCCCGCCGGCGCCGTCACCAAAGGAGAAGCTCCGACCAAAATCACGTGTGTTCGACTTCCCCAATATTATCCATCATGATTTTGATTTATTTCGGTTCTTCTTACTCTAATCCAAGGTATTGAACTCTGCTTCTGAGCTGGAAGATGCAGAGAACTATGTGCTCAACTGAGAGAGAAGGTTTCGAAGGTGATCGTCTTGTTTCTTGGTCATTGCTAAATTTAGCGCTTTTGGAACAATGCCACCCGCCTAGCCTTTTATTCAAGGCTCCAGTGCGGATTCAAGCCAACTCATGCTCGCCACTCTTCATGCCACCGTAATTCTCTTACCGCTTGTGCTCTATGTCGACGCCTCTCCAACACCAACCAACCACACCACCTCTTCGCGGCTACATACATGGATCTATCTCGGTATAATAGTCTCGATTGGCGCTTCCCTGGCTCTTTTGATATTTCTCAAGAACTTCTATACACGATGGCGTCGACACGCGCTCAAGCCCAGTCGCAACGCGCTGGACCAATCCCTGGCGTCGCATACAAGATATTCGCAACACACCCCAGGCATCAACTTCCCAAAGCCATGCTTGCTATCCTCGTCAATTCGAAAGATCCAATCTTCGGGTTTCGTGGTAGGCCTATTGGGCTCACCAGCCTGGGAAGTAAACGGCGGGTTAGAAACCCTCAAGGTCAAGACGGCAGAGATACGAACATATAGAAACGGAACCTGGCAACCCGTTCACGCCTACAGCAACGCTTGCACGCCCACTACAAAACGCTCACCCGGATCCCGCAGCATTCATGCGGGTAGCGTCACTACTTCAAAGCTATCGACCCCAGAGCGCGAAAATAACTCTTCACTCAGTCAACATTGGCACCATTCGATCACTACACGCCTTGAGGGCGCTTATTGCCATTCAAAACCTGTCCTTTCAACTGCCACTTGCATTTCACCAAGTCCCAATGACCGCTACAATAACTTGGTTTCACTTGAGGCTTCATCACCCACTCCCCTACCCCTAGAACGTAAATCCCATGGTTCCTGGACCGATATACGTTTAGCTTCTTCGGTTTCTTTTGGCACCATTGCCTTTGAAGGCAAGCTCGCTACTGACTCGGTTTCGAGAACCATCGAAATCGGACCATTTGCATCTTCCAGCCTTAGCTCAAAACGACGCAAAGATCCTGCTTCCCCGCCAGCTATAAACAACTTGCGCGAGCTGCACTCATCCCCGCGGGACAACAGACCTCCCTTTCTCCGGCAAACATCGGACTACCGCAAAGGCAGCAGTCCACCGACTCAATCTTTCGTACAAGCCCCAATGCCGCCTTCCTCCAGCGAAGAAGTTGCTGCATACCTGTTTTCCGAGGACAGCTATGCAGCAGCGCCGCAGATTGCCTCCGGATCCAAGAGGTCCCCTCGTCTCAGGAAAGACGAAAATCACTATGCACACCTCGGTTTGGGGCACCCTTTGCAATCCCACACCACTGGTGTCCCAAGTACCTTTGCCAACATATGCCGGGATTCAGAATCGCCAAAAATTCAAGAATCCTCCTTCCTGGAAGGTGAAGATCCAGCCGACTTTGATGATATGATTAGCGAACTCGTTCGGACAACGAGCGAGTGGGATGACAGCCTTTTCGTCAACGAAGAGTTCAAGTCACTCATGGATCATTACAAGCCCCAGACGCCCTCACCAAAGAAATCACATCATTTGCCTAAGCAAGCTCACGGAGACCTGTCTCACGACCTCTTTCTATCCTATCATCCTCCCTCGGAGATCTATCCACCAAATCCATACCACCATGAAAATCCGCGATTGCCATTATGCTCCATACCCGAAGAAGACTCTACCTCGTAGCATTTGTATACGACATTCTACATATTCAGTACTGTACACCAATAATTACATCGTATTCAGTGCCATTGAACTCAATGATAGTTTGAGCCAGTTGCCCCTGCATCATCATGCATCGGACCTATGGTCCGACCGGAGCCTTTATATGAGTGTGGCACCTGGATTGGCCCAGAATCCATCGAGTCACCCACTCTCACTGTCCTCTCTGAACGAGGTCATCTTGCTTCCTGCTTTCTCCATGCTGTGACCTCTTGTGTATGGAAGGAAATTCAGCAAGAAGCTGTACCATTGTCTACACGGTCTGATGTTATGTCCCGCCACGCCGCTAGACGAATTCAGGCGATCCATACTCATCAACACTTCAAATGCGACAATTTAAGAGCAAAGCCTCCGACTTTACCATGTCATAGAAGATATTCAACATTCAACTTCTATCAGAATAGGCAACTGGAACAGTACGCGAACCAGGATGCGAAACGATTGACGCTGAGACAGCTTGTATGCCCTCCAGTTCGGTCTCGAGCGCCTTTGCTCAAAGCTTCTTCAGGTGTTTTTCGGGCGTCATCTGACGGAAGAGAAGATTTTGAAGGTTTGGTGATTTGCTATACGGCCAGCATCTATTTCTCTTACCTTCTTTACCAGAGTGCCAATTATGTGCGCACAGAACTGCCGGTCAGGATAGCTCATCGACTACGGGACCTCCAAGCGCTCCCGTACGTTGTCGTCACCCAGGAAGGTGTCGACAAGGTTTACAAGGTGCCCATATTCCTTGCATCGCATGATGGCCAGAGCCTAACCCCATCCCAAGCTGTACTGGACAGCATTTGACAAGTATAGTGTTCTCGGCCAAAATTCCGCCGCTCAACTCACACTGCGATAGATTCCGTCACTTTCCTCCGATAAATTCTCTAGAAGAGAACGACAAATTCTGTGAATTCGTGTCAGGGTTACTCGATGACCAGTAAGGGGCTTCCCCGAAGAATCCAACCAACTCTAACACTGTCCAGTGCTGTCGTTATACCCAACCTTTCTTTAGGCTTGTCCCTATCGTCGCCGTTCCTTACGCCGGACAAACTAGACAACTTTATGCGACGAATGCTTGTCTCGAGAATTTCGCGTCGCGTGCTTGCCGAACACCACATTGCGTTGTCGAAAACATTCCGTGCCAAGGATACCGACAAAACTGGAGAGCCTCGTGTTGGAATTATCTACACAGCTCTGGACGTCAAGCGATGTATCGATCGATGTTCCGCAATCCTGCGTGACCGACCTTTGTGGGTGCACGGGAACGAGGACGTCAAAATAGACGCCTGGCCTGAGGTGGTAGTTGAAGGACATCTCGACACCAAGTTTGCTTACATCCGGGATCACTTCGAGTATGTCTTGTTTGGGATCTTTCGTTCAGACCATCAGTTTACCTGTCCTATCCTAGATATATCATGTTCGAGCTTCTCAAGAACGTGAGCCTCGCTCAGTTCACATTTTTTCATGCGTACTGATGGTCACTTTGACAGGCGATGACGGCAACTGTGCTGAAGCATCCGCATGGGGTGCCTAATTTGCCTCCTGTGCGGATTACAATTTCCGCTGGAGACGACAATATCGGACTGCGGATATCTGACCAAGGTTTGTGCCAAGCCAGGCAAACTATGTCCTTTGGCTGATACAACTCCTTCAGGTGGAGGTCTGGTGTCGCTTAGCGGACCCAACCACGAGCCATCCGATTTGGTTTCATTCTCCCACATCAGAAACGCTTCCAGATTGGAAGACTCGCGGCTTGGTGCGCTTCGTACTGCAAGCGAAGAAGGTCTTCGGGCGACCGTACAAGAACAAGTCTCGCGTTGGCAGAAATATTCCTATTATCAACCCAAGAATCAAGAGAAGCAGTCTGAACCTGAGCCACCTTCCGCTCAGATTATGAACATTGTTCGTTCGAGGATTGGAATCGGTTTGCCAATGAGCAACATCTATGCAACGTAGGTTGATCCACATTTTGACGAGTTCATGTTGACAATGTGCTTGCTAGTTACTTTGGAGGGAGCCTTGAGCTCGTTTCTTTGGATGGTTGGGGTGAGCGCATCGCACTTGCTTGAGAACGGGGTTTGACTGACAGCTTCTCTCTCAGGGACTGATGTTTATCTCCGTCTTCCCAAACTTGTAGGTCGATCATGGATTGAGCCATTCACTGGACTAATTCGCGGCTTGCTAGGGAACTAACCTGGAAGGAATCGAACTGTAGCTATACATTTGAATACGACCATTGTCGTTTCAGCCAGCTAATGTATTTGTGTCATGTAGTATAGGCCTATGATGTTGGTAGCTCGCAAAACATTGTCTGAACAAATGCTGAAAGTCGGGGACTGTAAAATGGACATTTCCGACGTCACCGGATGCTATATTCCGTTCATCACCTGCCCCTTGCCCCTGACCAACTCAAGCCAACTCAGCGCCCGCAGACTTCCGAATCCGAACATGAGCACTGGACTGAGCCGTGTACAGCCATGCCCTTTCCCTAATAACCTCGTTGTTCACCAGCGCTCTATACCAACTATCAACCCCATTCCTCTGCCCCTCGACCACCATGAACCCATTTGGCGACGCAAGCTACTTAGACCAACCTCCTCCACCTGCCTACAGCGAACAAGAGTTCGATCAGAAGGTTTCGAGAGCCGTCGAGCTCTCGACTGATATCCGCGATCCTATTTTCGAAGACGTATGGGAGGAGTACGACCCAGCCGCTTTTGAAGCTGCTGCTGCCACATACGAAACTCAAAACAAACAGCAGTCGGCAGGCAGCAATGCGCAACAATCGGCGGGCTCTTCCTCCGGGTCCTCTGGATCCTCAAGTACTCAGCGACAAACCCAACCTTTGCGCATTCATAAAAAGACAAAGTCCGACCCCGATTACGACGTGAAATCGAAAAAGGATGAGCCCAAGTGGCTCGCTGCCGCAAACGAGCAGACTGGGGGATCCTCAAGCTCTCATTCGGCTTCTAGCAAGTCGTACAATGCATACGATGGAGACGATATCGCTCCCCCACCGTTCGCCGATGAGGCTCCTGCTCAGCATCAGGTGTACCAACGACAAACAGAATACTCCTCTGGCATGCTAACACCGGCAGCTGCTGCACACTCGTCGGCCAACGTATCTCGATCGAGTTCCCCATCCGTCGCCCACTTGTCGAACCCACCTCAAGCACAGGTTCAACCGCAGACATACTCCAGTACTCAGTTCTCACTCCAGCAGCCGTCTTATCGGCAGTCCATGCCCATTTCCCCATCTACTCCAACGAATTTCAGGCACGGGCACCGTCCATACAGCGAGCTCAGCCCGTCCACAACCCAATTTACAGGGTATCCCAAGTATGGTCACCAGAGCAAACCTGTGACATCCGCTGCACCGGTGCTACAATTCAACCCTTCAGTCGCTTATGGGAAGTCGCCCGTCCGGCACAGGACACCTGCGATTCAGCAAGAGTCTGCTCCGCAACCAGTCTTCTCCGCTGCTGCATTCTACAAGTAAGTCAGGGTCCGAGCGGCTATGCTTTTCATTGGACACCTCCGCTGACCATGTTGCTCAGTTCTGCGGTGTCTGCGCACCTGCAATCAACTCCGACTCGTCCAACACACAGTTCATCCTTCCAAACCCCGAATCACGGGTAAGTTTCTCATCATTTGCGGAGCCCTGAGCACGTTTCTGATTGCTGTTCGTTTTAGATATAATGGCCAGCCACGCTATGGACTTAGCAGTACACCCACCGGAGGATTCCATAATCCTCCGCCATCGCAGCATCTGCCAAGTCCTCTCCCAAATACATGGCAGGCATCCAATCGTGCAACTCCTTCCTTCTCGAGTTCCTACGAAAACAGCTCCAACTGGAGTGCCCCTGCACATCAAACCTCATTCCGTCCTTCTATGAATAACTGGCAGAACCAGAACGGCTACCGCTGATGTCTGGCCTTGTAGCTTCAGCATATCACCTTGTACCACTTGCTCTCAGACTCTGACCCTCGCGTGTGCTCCTTCCTTTGTTACGTGCTATGAAACATTCATTACCTTACTGTCTATACTATGCATACCCTCCTAGTGACTAAAATATATTACTATTCATGATCCTATGCCTGTCCGATTTGTGAGATTGATTGATGGCGCGCGATTAAGCCCTGCAAGATAGACGCCTCAAACTCTTTCCTCCTCACACTCAATACATCCGCCTATTTCTTCCACAATGCGCATGGTACAACTCTTTTTGTAGCTGCAGGCGAACTTTGAACTCATACCTCTAGATGCACAGCTCGAACACGACGAAGAAAAGGATGACGCCGCCGAGGTGACTTGGGGTACAGTCTTTTCTTCATGAAGTCTCTGATTGGGACTTCTCACTGATAACCAACCACGCGTAGAAGACCAGCAACGAATCAACACATTCTCTAAACTGAACGCTCGCATCAAGTTGATTGAGCAGAAACTCGACACTCTCAAGGCAAGTGGATGTGCTTGCTGATTGAGAACTGGAGAGCGAAGGAAGCTCACTTCCTTTGAAGCAAGAGAAAGAAGCTTTGGATGATCTGTCCCCAGAACTAGAGCTCGCAGAAGAAGACGAGTTGGTGCTGTACGTAGATGCATCTAATGGGTCCCACATCGCTCACGGAACCTGACGTTCATATCGCAGATACCGAGTGGGCGACACATTTGTTCACCTTCCCCAGCCACGGGCATTGAAGCGCCTCGAGCAAGATCAAGAAAAGATTTCAAAACAAGTGGAGGAACTATCATCACAAGCCGACAATTGCGAGATCCAGATGAAAGAACTGAAGGTCCAGCTGTACGCGAAGTTTGGCAAGGCGATAAATTTGGATGAGTGAACGACCTCAGGTTAAGCAATACGGAACATCTCTTTTCTTCCACTCTATGGCTCCATGTATCGTGTCCCGGTTTCGATCAGGAAAAGTAATACAATTTCTCGTCAACAGTGATCAAGGCTGACCCAGTTTGACCGTCGACTTCATTTCAAATTGTATGGGCTGAAGGATTGACGGTTTGCCAAACGTAATGATTTCACTCGTTACACTTGATCTCAAATATGCAACGTGCCTACTTGATCCAGACGGGTCCTAGCAATGGATATGAGATCGGTATGTTCGGTTCACGAGCAGATATTTTCGTTAGGGGGAGGTACAAATGAGGATACAGTGATCATCAAAATGATCAGAACGTGCCCAGCCTCATACGCCTGAACTTCTCGCACCTACGGCATTTCAACGTCCTTGCTTTCTCCACCGCTCGACGAACCCTGGAGGTTTCTCAGCATGCAAACCTACAACAACTCTGGCGTTCGCAAGACTTCGTCCAGAGTGAATCTTGCCCAGCGGGAGCAGCCTCGGGATCAAAGTAGTGCCAATCAACCTGCTGCTGTTGCTAAATCCCCGGATTGTATGTACCGAGCAGTCGTTTGGCTTAGTAGTTGCTAACCAATGCCGCTTGACAACCTACAGATGTTTACTTTGATAGAAACCCGGGCTGCTTCTCGGATGAAGCCCAGATTCGAGGCAAAAGTGCACAACTGAAATTGGAGAACTATTATAAAGTGGCTGTCGATGCTGCTGTCGAACGGAATTCAAGGCGAGTCTAGGATGGTTCTGTAATGTCTGCATGGGAGCTAATATTGTCCTTAGACGTGTCGACCTCGAGCGGAGACTCCAGGAAGACTCTATGCTGTCGGATGTCAGAAAGAATCGACAGTTGCAGCAACTTGGCAAGAAGGAATCAACATACCTGCGGCTCAGGAGGACCAAGATTGGTCTCAACGACTTCAGAACTGTGAAGGTCATTGGCAAAGGTGCTTTCGGAGAGGTATGTTAACATCAGCGTGTTGGAAATCAAGCATATACTGAGCGAACTTCAGGTTCGGTTAGTGCAGAAGACGGATACGGGCAAGATCTACGCCATGAAGATGTTGCGGAAGAACGAGATGTTGGCAAAGGACCAGGTAGGCATTATTCGTCTGTTTCCTATCCAATGGAACAATGCACTAAAAGTAGTGCGACGTCTAGCTCGCCCACGTTCGCGCAGAGCGTGATGTACTCGCCGAATCCGACTCACACTGGGTGGTCTCGTTGTTCTACTCCTTCCAGGATCCCACATACCTCTACTTGGTTATGGAATTCCTACCTGGAGGAGATCTCATGACGATGTTAATCAAATACGACACATTCTCTGAAGACGTTACGCGCTTCTACATGGCAGAATGTGTTCTGGCCATCGAAGCTGTGCATAACATGGGCTTCATCCATCGGGACATCAAGCCCGACAACATTCTCATGTGAGCTATTTATATCACACTAGTTTCTGATTGATCGCTTATAGCTATACTAGCGACAAAGATGGTCATATAAAACTAAGCGATTTCGGTCTTTCAACCGGGTTCCATAAACAGCATGATTCAAACTATTATCAACGCCTGTTGGAATCGGCGACTCACAAAGCCACCAACCCTCAAGCCTCCTCGAGGAACAGTGTTATGGTGAATTCTATCAACTTGACCATCAACAACAAGGATATTGCTACCTGGAAAGCAAATCGCCGGAAGCTTGTAAGCGAATCTTGCTCGACGCGATAGACAGCCCGGTTGTAATAACTCTTTTTCAAGGCCTACTCCACCGTCGGTACGCCCGACTATATCGCTCCAGAAATTTTCCTCCAGAAAGGGTATGGCAAGGAATGCGATTGGTGGTCGCTTGGCGCGATCATGTTCGAATCCTTGGTCGGGTATCCACCTTTCTGCTCGGAATCAACGCATGAGACCTACCAGAAGATCATGCACTGGAAAGAATGTCTTGCTTTCCCCGAGGACGTCCACCTGAGTAAGGAAGCAGCGGATCTGATTATGAGGTACGCGCGTTGATGGGGTTTTTTTTTTGCTGTTTTGCTTACCGAGATTACCTCCTTGTGCGCATTAGAATGATCACATCCGCGGACCAAAGGGCGACTGTTGAGCAAATCAAAAGGCACACATTTTTCTACGGCGTCGATTGGAACGCAATACGACAAATCGATGCACCGTTCGTTCCTCGATTGAGCTCGATCACAGATACCTCATATTTCCCAACGGATGAGATTGACCAAGTGACGAACGACACACCGGATGCTTCCTCAGCGGACAAGGACCTTGCTTTCCTAGGGTACGTGTCCATTTTTGCTGTTACGGTCAAGCATAGATCGCGATTAACTTTGGTGGCGATTCTTCCAGATATACCTTCAAACGTTTTTAGGCCTCTTCTCGAATTCTACTTCTTTTGCTTTCTTCCAGAACACACACACGAACTATGGGCGCACGTTTGTCACGTTAGTCACCTAACCTGAAACAACATGTTCGCAGCACGGTGATGGATAAGCAATAGTAATGTTTCCATTGAGGACTACGTGAGGACTTACAACCCAACGACACAGGGTAATAACATGATATAGGCTATGGTACAGATGGTGTGCAGCAATGAAAAATACAACAAGATTAGACGAGATGCGACAAACGTTCATGTGGTGCAAGACATGGACAAGACAAAGACAAGTTATGGAGGAGAAAGAGGTGGCGCAAGAGAAGAGAGGTAATCAAGACGGTCAAGTGGCGGGTATAGGATTGTGTAGCGGGGTATTGCGTGCTGAAGATGTTGGTGCGTTTTTCTGGCGGTGGAGAGCGAGGAGGAGTTGGACGTTGTTGGCGGTGTTCAAGACGTCCCTGATGGATTTTTCAGCCTGACAGCAAATCTGAAACGGGTAATGAGATGGGTGAGAAATTGAGTAAGGGAGATAAGAGACTTACCCTGGAGTAGCCACCGGCCTGGAGTGCGGAGCGACTGAGAGCGATGGCGTTGTGAATGGCATCATGTGCATATCTGCGCCTGGAACGAAATCAATGACATATTAGACCAAGTGCGTGGCAAATAGAGGAGATGAGATGTGGCACTAACAGGATGTTTTCGAGCTCGAACGGGGATCGAGGTAGGATATAGAGATCCTGACCAGAGAGATAGCGCTGGAACGCCCGGTAGGACGCGCAGCCCGACAGCAAAGCCTCGTCCATTGACGGGTGATCTGTGTGCCAGTTGAAAGAATTTTCACTAGAAAAGCTGTGAGAGGGTGTACAGAGAAAGCAAAGGACGACATACACAAAGTGGTTGTGTGCAGTTGCTTCATGGGAGTGCGGAGAAAGGAGTCTGTCGATGGAGGGCATTGTGAAGGCAGGAAGTTGGGAGAGAAAACAAACTAACCGCGCGACTCTAAGTATTACTCGCGCGCCAAGGAATGCCAAGCCCAGCTTCCCCAGGATATTTCCCAAAAAGGAGCGAGCAAACGTGCGTGTCACTCTTCCTTATCGCGGCTCAGAGTCCGCTTGTCACGCAGATCTCCGGTGCGCAGTAATTAAATTATATCCTCACTTGTCCGCGTACTTCATCCTCTTCATTTCTCCGCAATGTCACTACTTCCTCTCTATTCTCCAACAAATCCCGAATCATCTCCCTCTTTTCGTCTTCTCTCTCGCCTCAACACCCAATTCTCTCTTAATCTGCACTCCTATCACGATCTCTGGAAATGGTCAACCACTAACATCGACCTCTTTTGGAGTCTGGTATGGGACGAAACCAGCGTCATCGGTCTCAAAGGTTCTACTATAGTCGACCCAAATGCTCTCCCATCGGACAATCCTCCTTGGTTGGCTTCTATGATTCTTCCCCGCATCTCTTGGCCAACCGTCTTCCTAGGTTCTCTGAAGCCCGGGTGAATTGGGCTGAAAACATGCTCACTTGTAGATCTGATACAAAGGTTGCTCTCGTCGAAGCCAGTGCGTCCTACACGCTTCCTGTCCATCTTCTTTCGGTCTCACTATCACTAGTCGAACCCTTGTCGGAGAATACAATTCCGAATTATCGCAAATGTACCTATGCCGACCTGTACAAACTTGTCGCGGACATTGCGTCAGCTCTACTCCATTACGGCCTCAAGCCTGGTGACCGAGTAGCTTCTTACACATCCAATTGCATCGTAAGCCACCTACGTCGTTCCCGTATGTATACCTCAATTTCTTCAGGAAAATGTGGCAGCCTGTCTCGCCACAACCGCCCTCGGTGGTATATGGGTCAGCGCCGCGGCTGATTTTGGTCCAGAAGGCGTTCTAGAAAGGCAGGTCATAAATGATCCGGTCCCTGTTTCTTATCTGAATA
>ML210223.1:0-131410 GCA_004369085.1 Coprinopsis marcescibilis
GTTGGTACCAGGTTGGGTGATGGTTACTTGTGGCTGTGGCTGATGGGAGTTGCTCGCGCGCGAAATTTCATCCACGACGCTCCCGTCAACCGTACGTTCCGGATGTACGACGTTGACTTCCGCCAAATAGCCCATTTTTGAGATTCCCGTGCTGCTCAGAGTCTACGTCCCAGCGTCCTTCGTACCGCACACCCGGGTGATCGTCGTCAAAGTAAATTCCTCGTGCTGGGTACCTCGGATCGAGAGACATGCGCTGTGAAAAGGATGCCAGCGCCCAGACGCTAAATTGTCAGCTTCCTGTATTATGGGCAGGCTGGAAGTTTATCTGACGATCTTTGAGGATGTTGTTCTGCAAGTGCTACTGATCTGACCCCTGGGCCCCGAAGGCCATAATATCCGATGCGCGTTAAACTTCTTTCCCAGTCGTGTACATGACTTGGTAGTACAGATGTTCACAGGTACTACCAACTGTTTGGCTGGGACCTCTGGCTTGCGTTTCTCTAGCAAGTCAAAGTTTATAGACTCTGGAGAATTGTCATCGGCGCTACAGTGGCTGCACACGAATGATAACATGGTGACGGGTTTATATAGTCGGGCGCTCAATCAGAGCCAACCATCATCCTCAACAGTTACATGTGCACATGACTTGAACTTCTTACATTATTAGTTTCGCTGAACGCTGAGCGCCGGTTCTCTAACACGCTTACTGCAACTTAATCGGGCCTCCATCCCAGTTCACCGCACAGATGAGCAACACGTAAGTAAAAAAACAATATAACATTGATTATCCCCAAGAGTTAAAGTAAACGGTTACAATGAGCTGAATCATACTACCAAATTGAATTGTCCGTATAAATAAATCATCACATGCATTGTCAATTGTGATCAACATTAGGCTCATCCAGGGGTATAGGCGGGTGGAACAGCGTCAGCTTCTAATGTATTAAAACGGACACCACTATCCTGATAGAACACAGGGTTAGCTTCCGGCGGCCGAGTGCTGGCCAGTTGAGCCTTTGGGGAGATGAAAGTGCCTGGTGCTGTGGCGACCGCGCTTCCCGAATACGAGGCTGTCGATGGGCCAGAGGAGCTCGCTGATGTCCCAGTGTGGTGATGAGGTGCGAAAGGGGCTGGTTCACGAGTGCCTGAAGCCGCGCTTTTCGAATACGTGGGGTACGGTGCCAATGAATTTGAGGGGGCGGCTGACATCCCAGTGTAATGCTGAGTTGTGAAAGGAGTCAGTCCGTGAGTGTCAGGATCCAAAGGGATTCTGGTATAAGCCTGGGCACCGTATGTAGACGCAAGGACGGCACCGAGTGGCTGGGCACCCAGGTATGAAACATCGCCGTCCAAACTCTCTGTTCTCCTCTTCCGCCTGAGAAAGATCCACAGTGCCGCTACTAGCAGCAGAAGGAAAAGTACACCCCCGACTATACCCCCTACTATGGGACCTATCTGTGACCTAGTCTGCGTCTCCGGTGCTGCAGGACGCTCCAGTGGATCCACACGGAGACCGTCTAATGTGGTTCCGAGGGTCCGAGGGTCCCGGTTGAAAATGTCACCATCCTCGATCCACAACAAGTTCAGGGCCAGCGGCGCTTCAAATCCTTCGTAAACGACCTTGAGCTGATGTCTGTTCCGAGGTAGCCTCTCCGTCTCGAAAAGCGTGTATTGACCGGTGTTGGATCGAGGACCATAGATGGTAAAGTTGATAGGAGGTCCGCCATCCACGCTATATGTCGCTCGAGACTGGGCAGGGGATTGCCCGGACAAGGCCATGCCTCTCCAAACGAGGTGAGTACCTGGTACGAATGTAACGAATAGCTATTCGTATTTTCGAGAAGGATATCGTACCGATGAATTCCATTTCCAAGAAACTATTCGGGCTCTTCGTAAACTTGGCATACGAGCCACCAGGATCATACTCCCAGTCTGGTCCATATCGAATGCTGGTGTCGTTTACGTCGAGCTGCGTGCTGTAGTTCGATAGTGTTGCGTGATAGGCGGTGTTTGCTGATGGATACACGTTCATCATGTCCACCCATAACGGGGTCTCCTCGGTTGCTTCGATGTTCATTGTGAAAGTATGCATCTCGTTTGGATTGAGGGAGGCTATGGAGCAGTACGGAAAGTTGTTTTGAACGATGCGTGTCGTCGGCGATGGATAAACCTGTCCATCCACGATACATTCCCAGTCCAACCCGTCGGTTGTTGAGTTTAAACTCCTGTTTGTCCCAAACAGTGAGATAACTGATCCTAGAACGATAATACTGTCAGGCTTCAGTTGAGGAAGCTTAGATTGAACACCTACCCTGAAAAGAAAAAGAAAGAGACGCAGTTCCTGAGGTACGGTGCTGACCTCCGCCGTGGTACCCAAGAGTGTTAAGGTTGCTGTACTGCTCAAGATCAACCTCCCAATCCCCTTCATACTGGATGCCTGGATGATCGTCGTCGAAGGACAGATATCGCGGTGTCGCCATGATCACCCCTAGTGGAGTTATAGTTCGGAAAGAAAGTGAGAGAGAGTACAATGTCACACCAGTGGGTTGAGGGTGTGAAATTGACCGCAGTCGGTGAGGTGCATTGCCGCAACGATCATCTGATCTGTGGGTTTGTTCAAACGGTGCATGTCAGCTCATGTCATGTCATTGAGGTTGTCACATTAACCTTGGAACTTGGTTGAATTGCGTGCGGAGTTCCCAGCGCTAAGAGAACAGAAAGTTGAAACCCAGTTGATTCACCGCGAGGGGATCACATCATAAGTTCGTGGTGCTAGGGCGAGCGGACGGTGAAAGTGTGGAAGCCAACTTGTTATTTGAGCCTACACACTGAGTGTTGAAGCCTGAAGCCCGGAATCTCACCAGGGAACGGTTCCAGAATGAGAATTCAACGATTGGGCTCGGTATCAAACAGGACCAAAGTCTGTGATAAATTCAGAATCGGAGGAGTTTGCTTCAAATGGTATGTTCCCTACTTGTATAGTTCGAACGTTGACGTTGAAGTTGATGGCACTGCATACTTGTACTTGGAAGAGGAAGAACTTCTGCGGTGAGAGCATGTTCTTAAAGCTCGAAGAGCATCCTGAAAGGCCTTGCGCATCTACAGTAGTGCAAGGATAGGATTGGGACTGAACAAAAGGGTTACACGGGAATCTGTATAGAACATAGAACACAACAATAACAACTAAGACCGACAATCAACTAGGGGTGTATGAAGGAGGAACTGCATTCTCGACGTTGGACGATCCGGGAGGGTTGAACCGCATCCCACTGTCCTGATAGTACACAGGATCGGGTGCTGGCTGGGCGCTAGCAAGCTGCGCCTTCGACGGTAAGACTCCACTTGGCGTGCCCGTCGAAGATGGGGCGTAAGACGTGGAGGGTGCATAACTTGAGGGAATTCCCATCGAATGCTGAGTGATCGGTGGAGTAGAGTTGTAGCGGACTGGTTCATAGGGAGCTTTGCTGTACGTCTGCGCCCCATAGTTAGGCGAGAAACCTGCTGCGCCGAGCGGTTCGGCGTCAAGAACGGGTGCGAGCTGCTCTCGTTCCCTTTTGCGCTTGCGCAATAGCCACACCACCACTCCCACTATCAGAAGCAGAGCGACAACTCCGCCAACCACCCCTCCTACAATCGCACCAATCGGCGGTCCTGGGGCTTTTGGCCCTGCAGGGGCCACAATTTCCTCCAGGGGCAGGCCATCCAAGGCTGGCCCGAGAGTACGAGGATCCCGGTCGAGAAGGTCACCTTCTGCGATCCTAAGCAAATTAAGAGCCAATGGCGTCTCGAACCCTTCATAAACGACCCTGAGAGAATGTCTGTTGCGGGGGAGTTTCTCTGTTTCGAACAGAGTATATTGGCCGGTATTCTCTCGAGGGCCGAATATTGTGAAGTTGATCGGAGGGCCGCCATCCAAGCTATACGTTGCCCGTGATTGAGCAGGAGACTGGTTGGCCAAAGCCATGCCTCGCCAAATGACTTGAGAGCCTGGAGTTGACCGTTAGCCATGTGGAGGACCAATCAATTAGAAGCAGAAGCCTCACCGATGAACTCCATTTCCATGAAACTATTGGGCGTCCGAGTAAACCTGGCGAATGTCCCGGGGGCAAACTCCCATCCTGGACCGTATCTGATGCTGGTGTCGTTAACACTGAGTTGTGCGCTGTAGTCTGATAGTGTTTTGTGGTAGTCCGTATTTCTCGTTGGGTATACGTTGATCATGTCCGCCCAGAAAGGCGCACTCTCGCTCGCTTGGACATTCACTGTCAATGTATGAGTTGCATCCGAATCGAGGCCAGAAACCGAGCAGTATTGGTAGCCATTCTGAATTATCCGGTCCAGCGGCGCCGGGTAAGCTTCACCATTCACGAAGCACTGCCAGTCCAAGTCCGACTCAGAGGTCTCCGTCGCAAATCTGTTGGTTCCGAATAACGAGATGACCTCGCCTGGTGAGGGTCAGTGACATGTACCTTAACCGTTGAGTACTGCTGCTAACCGCGGAAGGAGAGGGAAAGCGACCCGTTTCCGGTTATACGATGCTGGCTACCACCGAAATTTCCGACGGTGAACAGTCCTTCGTACTCTTGAGGATCTATCTCCCAGTTCCCTTCATATATTATGTCTGCGTGGTCGTCGTCGAAGGTTAAGAACCGCGGGATTGCGGACATTGTCGACCAGCGATAGTGGAATGAAGAAAGTGTTGGGAGGAGGAAAGGGTGAGAATTGTTGGGGATTTGACAAAACCCTGGCAAGGGCGTGGTTAATGTCAGGCGGTCATGACAGGGTGTACAAACTGGGGCGAGATCTCCGCTTGGGCGCTGCTCGAATGATCAAAAGCGTTGCCATAATGATGGCAGGAGAAAACAATCTCGTGCATCACGGTGCGCGGGAGCACAGCTGAGCGCTGAGCACTGCATATAAACCTGCCTCGAAATGATTAATCTGGAAAATAGGAGCACAAGGAATGGTGATGTGGGCATGCACCAGCCAGCTTCAAGTCGGAATTCAGAACCTCCTATTATTTTCGATACGTTACTATGATAGATGGACAGATAGCAGCAGATAGCTCAGTCGGCGATGTCGCCCCTGCGTGTGTACAATTCGAATATTACATATACTCTGAATGAAGTTCAAAAACATGCCTTGATGCAACCTAATAGGTACAAAAAGGACCGACATGATCCAAAGGCAGTACGTCAAAGATACTATCATTGACCAGAGGTTCGCGCATTCCCACAAGTTCGCGCATGTCACAGTGTGACCGTGACACGTTTCAATCTCAGCTGATGCACAACACTCGGCAAACTCATGCGCACTGAGCGTGAGAAGGAAGGGAGTGCAAGATCGGAAGACGCGAGTCGAGTCGCGACAAGTCAGCGCGGTTCTCAGGCTCTCACTCAACAAACGCGAACCAATTTTTGAATTCCGCCCACCGGCTTTCGGCAAACGTGACAACCTTCCAAAATGGGCACCTGGTTCGGACACCGTTTCTTTTGAAAAAGATTATATAGACATGAGCGCAGTGGTGCATAGGCTACTTCTGTAGGATATGAGCGCAATCCGGGTAGAATTGTGGCCACAGGAGCCGGAATACTAAAATGCGCGAACTTGTGGGAATGCGCGAACCTCTGGTCAATGATAGTATACTGCAAGGATGAGGCTATGACTTTGTTCCTTCATCCGCATATTCGAAAACCCCATTCGCGTCAATCCTTCCTCTGGTGACTTTATCACCATTTGCTTGTGCTAGCTTTTCAATGTCAACGTGAGATCCGTCTCCTGTCAGGTTTTGGAACCACCCAAGATGGTCAGCTATTAGGTGCCTGTAAAAGAGCTCCGTCAAACAGAGCAAACCGGCGCCCGATGATGCAAACGCGCCTGTTTTTGCAATTGGGGCATGTCACAATTACAATCCCCTTCTCGTAGGACCGTTTTGAGAATATGTGAGATTGAGGTTGCCCACATCCTTCCACGGCGCACGTTAATCCAATGGCCATCCTTGGCTGTCCTTCTGGTTCTTCCACCGGAACGGTTGCAGTCAGGTTTGTCGTAGGTGAACTTGCCGATTGTGGCGGGTCATCTGATTTTGCGTCGGGTGCCGTTGAATTCTGTTCCTTCAAAGCCCGGGTTGTCGTCGCAAATGCTCGAGAAAGAAAGACATGTTCCGAATTCCGGCCAATGCAGAACCTATCAGAGTTGCGAATCCAATTCCAGTTCACAGGCGGTTGGAGAGTAGCTCGGTGAGGACTGCGTTTCAGCGCGCCCGAGAATGTGGTCGCAGCTGTTCTGGACAATCTGGATAGCATGGTCGTCGTCGAGCGATGTAACTTGCTGAGGAACGATCGTGACGCGTTGTGTCATGATGGTTTGCGGAAGTTTCAGGCCGTATTTGCTTTTGTTATGATCCCATTGTTATGAACTCGGTATCAAGCAGGAAATCAAAGGTTCGACTCCCGCTGCGGCAGGAAAAATGATTTTATTTCACCAAATGTAATGTTGATAGATTTATGGACTCAGAATGCTACTGTTGGAACGAAATCCAGTCTCCTCTGCTTCCGACACACAGTATGCTTTATATCGAAGGAGACTGGAGAGCTCACGCTCGCACATTTCCGGGTCCGCCAGATTCTCAGCCATACAGTGACGCAGGATCTGTATAGCTTCTTGTATGGCTTGCACAGCGTCGATGTGGGAACCCAAGCAGCTGAGACTGATGGCGTAGTTGTGTAGTGCCAAAGCAATCTCTGCACCGAAACTTGTCGGATCGCCTCTCGCCAACCCGCGGTATATACTGACGACTTCAAGTCTGAGACCGGAAGCCTCGGAATGGCGACCTAGAGGGCTGAGGTGGTTGGAGTAATTGTGAATCCCACGAGCCAAACGAAGTTGAGCAGTTAGTTCCCCTGTCTCCGCGAATCTTCGAAGACGGTCGATCGCTTCTTTCATAACGTCGGCGGCCTCTGTATGACGGCCCAGGTTGGTGAGACGGACAGCGAAAGCTTGGAGAGATATGACTAAATTGACATCGACTGCAGCTGGGACGCTCGCCGAGCCACCAGGCCGCGAAATGAGAATGGCGTCGTTTGCAAACTCCAGGGCGTCGATGTCGAGGTTGCTGTCCATATCATTGATGCTGATGGTGTCAATACGCATAGAAGAACACTCCGAAGGCTCCCTTTCCGCGAGCCTCCGAAAGATATCTATTGTCTCTTGAATCGGTTCAAGGGCATCGACATCTCGTCCGATGCTGCCAAGATTGGTTGCGTAAGAGTACAAAGCTCTCGCCAGACGATGTTCGAACCACTGCTCCTCTTCCGTGAGACGGCGAAAGATAGTGATGCTCTCTTCTAGCAGTTCAAGAGCCTCCTTGGGGCGTTCAAGGTAGGCAAGATAATTGGAGCAGATGTACAGGGATGTGGCGAGATCGGGTTCAATTCCCACAGGATCTCGGAACGAGATCCTGCGGCAAAGCTTGATGGTTTCTTGCATGGCCTTTAGAGCTTCGTCATGGCGTCCCATATTGCTGATGTGGTTGGCGTATCGATACAGTGAGCACAGCAGGCCATACTCCAATGCTGGATCTTTTGCTGCAAGCCTGTTAAAGATGATGGTAGCCTGTCGAGCGAAGCTGCGAGCATCTGGATGATATCCTAGATGGCTGAGATAGTCGGCGTACGCATTGAGTGCTACCGCAAGGTTGGCTTCAAAAGTCGGATCCCTTGCCACAATGTCCCGGCAAATGACGATGGCGTCATACGCCGGCTCCAATGCCTCTTCCAACATGTCCAAATCGCTGAGGGTAACAGCAGTATAGTACAGGGAGCTGGCGAGGTAGGCGTCCGTGGATGTTGGATTTCTTTCCCCAAGCCTTCGAAAGATGACAATGGCTTCTTCCATGGATTCCACAGCATGAGCTTTGCAGGACAGCTTCCGGAGATCGATGGCTTGATTGTATAGCGACTTGGCCAGGCGACGTTCGAATCCCGTATCGCTCACTGCATATTTTTGCAGGAGAGGAATGGCTTCCTCTCGAAGTTCGAGAGCATCCGTAAGGCGACCCGAATCACTGAGATAGTTGGCGTGGTGATAGAGGGATATTGCAAACTTGTATTCAAACGTCACTGGGTCTCTGGCAGCCAATCGGCGCCAAGCGGCCACGGTTTCTTCTATGCCATCGAGAGCGTCGAGGTGCCTCCCCAATTTCTCAAGATTTTTGGCGCGTTGGTGTAGGGATTCGGCGAATTGTTGATCAAATGCGATTGTGGGCGAGCCCTTTGATGCAAGGCGCTGCAGTATTGTTGACGCACGGATTGTCAATCTTTTCGCGTTCTTCGAGTCCAGTGTCCTGAATATGTTCACAGCTTCATCCAGAAACGGAACAGCTTCCTCATTCTTCGAGTTGTTCTTCAAGCACCGCCCGATATGTTGAAATAGCACTCCCGTTCCCTGGAGCACCTTGTCGTCGATGTGCACAGGATATACCTCCTGTGGATCGCAAATACCTTGATTAGGGATCGTTTTCATCCGACGAAGAGACGACTCACCAAAGCTCGTACTCGCAGCGGTACTATATCTACCACTCTTCCGAGCGAGGCAGAGGTTTCTAGCAAAAAACGCGGGTTGCCGACGATGACATTGTGGAGTAATCGTGCATGGTCGTGGCTGAACATTTCGGCTTGGATTGCGAGGGTATGCTCCTTGACGAACATGGTGGAATACCAGACGTGCTCCAAAATGTCGTCCCTCAGTAGCGGTGGCATCCTCTTAATCCGAAAAGGCATGGCAGACATCAGATCCCCATGTAAGTGTTGCTTGAGGGCGGGTACTTTTGACGGGAGAAGATCACGACTTATGGTGAGTAGCGACAGTCGCGACAGTCGTCGGTGATGTTCCACGCAGTCAATACGAAAAGGCGACGGAGCTCTTTGAGTAAGATACTCCTGGACAGAGACGTGAAGGAGGCGAATGGGCTGCTGATGATTTCCGGAATAGTGTTGCAGAAGGGGCTGTAGTCGAGTGCATATCTTGTGGACGTGATGCTCTGTGATTCCATCTGGTGTGTATAAAGCTGCAATGCCAGCTGCTGAAAGCGGCTCCTTCAGAGTGACTAGCGCACCCACGATCGTCTTGTATTTCTCCACGAAACTCGAGTCCATCTGCAGCTCATGTGGTAGAACTCGGCTGTACATGGCATCCAGCTGAGACAGCCCACTGGCGTTCCAATGGCCGCTACCACCCTTCCCGTACACAATTTTTCGCAATTCTGCCGGCTCGTCGAAGGATTGCTGGAGGTGGTTAAGAACGACGACGGCCCACAGGAAAACGCCTTCGGCTTTATCAACGAAGTCTTCGACTAGTTGAGGAGGTATCAATGCGCCGTAGGATGCCTCTGATAATCGTGCCTTCACGAAAGCCTTCAGATCTTCTCGAGAGGCGTGGCCTGTTAGCGACAGAGTGCATCGCTGAACGTGTGGGTAGGTGCCAAGATGATATGTTACTCTGGCCTCTGGGCGGGTTGTTGCGAGAATACGGAATGATGAGGGGAGAAGGGGGACAAAGTCGCGCAGCAATTGCAGCAACACGACGCTTTCCTCCTCGTCCAGGGCGTCGATAACGACCACATGTCTTCGATTGGCAGACAAGGATAGTGAAGCCGGAAGGACGAGATCTCGAAATTGTCGGGAAGGGGGTGCCGAGGCTAGACTGGAGTCTTCGGTGATCAACTGGCCGATTTTTTGTTTGACGTTGTCGTCGAGGCTGCAGACCCCTGACACTATGGAGGCCATGAAATTCTTGATATTGGATTTTCCGTCTAGGTGGTCGAAAAAAAAGCTGGCGACGAGTTGGCCCCGTTGGCGAGCATCTTGACAGACGGTATGTGCCAAGGTAGATTTCCCACTTCCAGTCGGCGCCTCCAAAAGGAATATCCTCCCTCCTTTCATGTCAAATTCATGATCGCTCTCAATCCACGAACGGATCTCATCCATGTGTTCTACGCGGGTGCCCTTAAGACACATGCGGTGGGGATCCCAAGAGCAACCATCTTGCTGAGGCAAGCCCTGTAGCGCAGCCTGGATCTGCCATTCTTTGCCTGGACATTGATGGTATCATTCGGAAGATCCAACGTGAGTGGGCCAACTAACCTGAGTTGGGGTGGACGTAGAAATTCATATCCCTTCCCGCGACTTGCATATGAACATTGTGCAAACTAGTATAGCTTGCGTTTTGGAAAAGGTGTGTGCCTAATGCTGGGTCAGTAATTGCTATAACGTTTTCCTGAATACCAGATCCTCACCGTCGGTGGCCATGGTGCCAGCGCCCTTTACTCCTGCTTCTCCCCATTTCAGTCATACAGAAACGCGCTGTCTATATAGTCTTTGACTGGAATCGTGGGAGCCCATACAGCCCGAACACGACGAGGCAATTTATCAAAACGAATGCAAGTCGCACTGCCTCATGCTGTAACAGTCTGAGCGCCCAGTACGAGATGGAAGTTCCTGACCAATTATTCAGAAGGACTGAGAGAGCAGTGCAATCACAAGTGGCTGAGCGACAAATCATCGTTATTTCAACCAGGATTACGCCTTTGACATATGTCTTTTCTTCGTCATCAAGGCTGTAAAACCGGCAACACGTGCATATTTCCGGATCGCGTCCCAAGCACAATCGTACCTAGACCTTCTCCGAACGCACAATGTGTGATGTCGTCTGGAAGTTACAAAGTCAGCACTTGCCATCCCAAAACGAAGGCACTCGACTTGCCACACTCACCCCTCAGATCATAGGACGAAACCTTGAGTATAACCTTCTTCTCGATCTCCACACAGTTGGGCCCAAGATGTTCTGCCCAATTCTCGAGTATGCGATTTGATGTGGCCCGCATATTGTGATCCCAGACCTGCACCTCTCGGCCGATGCTCGACCTCGCTCGTTCCACCCATATCGCCCGCTTGCCTTCAGGCCCAATGCAGAACGTGCTAAGGAACCCTCGAGACACTGATGCAGGCGATTTGTGCCCGAACGGTCCAAATCCATGTAAGAATGGATTGTGCGACGTGACTGGAGTGGGAGTGTCAACTCCTGAGCTTCTGCCAACTCTTGATGAAGAAGCCGAGCTGGATGGAGGTGCGATGGCGAGTGACATCGGGTAGACGCCGATCAAGTCAATCTCCATTTGAGGATGCATCGAGTCCTGTGGTACGTGACGGTATGTGTCATCGGGAGTAGGGTTTGCTATGGGGACCTGTATCTTGACAAGGAATTGAAAGAGGCCTTGAATCACGTCAGAGCCTAGCATGGTGAACTCGAGTGTTTTCTGAGATTCGGTTTGCTCGACAAGACGAGGATAGGAAAAGGTGACTTCTCGGAACGTCTTGTGTTCAAAGTAGTGTTTAAATGGCGGTGGTCTATCTTCAGTTGTTCCATAATGATGAAGCTCGAGCGAACGAGTTTTCGCGATGAGGTACGGACCGACAAATCGGAGTGCAACAATTCCATTCCACTGCATCATGTACACAATTAGTGAGCTGCATTTCAGAGGACAGATGATCATTTACTAAGAATTCGGGGTCGTCCACGTAAGCGGGTTTAATGGACGCTCTCTCCAACGTATCTTCACCCACACTGTTCCAGTTGATCAACTCCACTACCGAAGCACCACTGAACGCGACGAGCGACAAACTTGGCGAGATGGCTCGCAGAAGCTTGGGAGAATCGAGGGGAAGACGTCGGACGCGGTTGAAAAAACTGACACTGATATCACTTTGGCTGGTCGATGCCTCTGCAAATTCAATTTCATAGACTTCCAAAAACAAGTTCCTATCAACCAGGTGAGCAAAAGTCAAAGTACGTAAGTATTTAAACAGACTCACGGAGAAACTTCTGCGACTGCCACAAAGAGCGACCTGCCCGTCTCGCCAAGCGAGGCAGAGTATGATCCCCAAGCTGTATCCTCCACAACCAGTGTCTCTCTTGGTACGGGAGCGGGACTGCCGGTGTCCAGCAGATCAAAAATGTCCATCTTTCCCTCTGCGTACACCACAAGAAGCCAGCGATCCAAAAAGATGTCAATCCCAAGGAAGTTGGCATTATCCCGCCTCTCGATTCTACCAGCTGCTACAATCCTCGGGAGCGCCCACGCAACACTGACACGATGCATCGTAGTCGCGATATGTTCCAGACTCGCTACCGGCGCGTGTTGAAATGCAAATTCATCCGAGTGATACTCTTCTTTGGAGAAGAAGGCAGAGAACTGCGCTTTGGGTAGCGTTTCCTGCTGTCGGCGCAGAATGTCGACCCAGACGACGCGTTCTTTCGACAATTCATTTAGCCTACGACAGCACTAGCCTTTCGATATATAAGACAATCAAGAGCCAGGGGAAGTTAGACCACTTACCAGCCTGAGATTCAAAACGTCTACTATCTCCAAGCAATGAAACACTGCCAGTACCAATTCTGTCGGCAAATCCAGCAAGTTTCCAGTCAAAGTCATAGTCCGCAATCAGCACAATAATCCTCCGGAGTGCAGCTCCTTAGCCGTACAGTAGTAGCAGACCGAGTGGTAGAGGGTGATGGACAAGGGGAGACATACATAGAACTTGGGTAAGCTGGCAGGCCGCAAGTGTCCGAGTGGAACGCATCGCGACATCGCGGCGTTTGCCGGTATACGTCAACTACACAGCCACACACATTCGCAGACCCTCTCCTCCTCGTACTCGTCCATGTAACTCATCGGAGTTAGACTGCCCCAAAGGGAGTGATATAAAATAAATACATACCCTACTTAAGTGTTTACATACTACATACAATTAAATTGCAATACTATTAAGCTGAAGCCGCGGCCGCTTTCGAACTCCCAAACTCCCGATCCAGAGTCTCCGCCACCTCCGTACATTCTACCGGATGCCTAAAAACCCTGAACACTACATGGCTGGGCATAAGCGTCCTTGCCCTCCAGACCCTAACCTGCAACTCTGCCCTCCTCCTCTCATCCACCGAATTCGAAGTTGTAGCAGTCCTCGTCATCTTCTCCACCTTTGCCTTGAATATATGTCGAAGCTTGCGGGTATCGGCACCACCACCACCACCACCACCATTCCCATTATCCTGTAACGCAGCTGAAAGCGAGAACTGACTATGCGAAGATGAGACGGACGACGCAGACGACGCAGACGATGTCGCATCGCCTGTGCGCTGAGATCGTCGAGAAGTGGAAAGGGTCGAGGCGGACGATGAAGCCGGCCTGGTATATAATGAAGGTGGTCGAACAGCTTTCGGTGCTTCCGTGATATATTGCCGAGGTGTTGATTCGTCCACACAAGTGATAATTGGAACTGATTCGTTGGTCGACATCATCCTCGGCACTGTGTTCATTCTGGGTGTTGGGTCTGTATCTGATTCAATCTGATCATTAATGAGAGCCCTGTCACCTGGCCTCATCTCCTCCGGCTCCCCCTGCACAATAGGCGCACTCCCATTACGCTGCGAAGGGTACATCATCCCACTGTCAGAATCGCTTTCTCCCGCCGACTCCGCGGCCAACCTCTCCGGGTCACGATCGGTATACGCCAAGAAAGACGACAGTGAGCTGGATCTTCGTCCAGCAACGCTCAGCAAGAGCTCCGACACAGATCGCCTGCTATTAGCAATCCTTCTAGGTGGTTCAGGGTCGCCGACCACGGGGTCCTCGTCTGTAGCCAATCGCGCCTCGGAATCCATGCCGAGTGTCTTGCTCGTCGCGTGGGCAACTACTGCGTTCCATCCGGTTGGATCCTCGATTGGGTCAGTCACACCTTCTTCTGTGCTGACATCGCGAATGAATACGCCTAGGATATTCGAAGGACGCTCTCTCGCAAGGCTAGGATTGCGTCAGAGATCGAAACGAAGTAATGACAGAAGCAAAAACTTACTCGGCGTATAGCTCAAGATCCTGCTCACCACTATCACCAATCAAGAAGAACCGCGAATCAGGAAACGAATCTAGGACCTCTTCTACACCCGCGCGTTTTCTGCCTGCTGCAGTGCTCATCAAGCCATTGAATAGTGACCTTCGAGCGTATGACTTGAGTTTGATAGATCCTGTAAAAGGAATGAGGCACATTAACACCACCAAGCTAAAAACTCCATACCCGCTGGAAGTTGAGACAATGGCAGGTACTCGTTCAAAACCGAAACGTATTCAAATGGGCCATTGGACTGTAAGAAGGTGTCAGGACCATCTCATACCATAGTGGGATCTTCACCTACAACGTAATGGAACCTCACACCTCTTTTCCACATTGAGGTATACCACTCTCCCATTCCAGGGATGATGCACTCCGTGAGCTCCTTGACAAAGACGTTATAAAATACCGCCCTGGCTCCGCTCAGGACACCCGATTTCTTTATCGTATCGTCGATATCCGAGATGACACGAATCGGGCTATGCGTTATAGGAATGTGGATCTGGGATTTCGTGGTCGTAGTCGCAGGTTGAGACGTCCTAGAAGCCCGCCGAGGACTAACATAGCTAGGGTATGGCACATTTTGTTGTTCCGAATCAGGCAATTGCTCCAAAAGCTCAGCCACGACGACAACGTCGTGTTCCCTCTCCTCACACCCAGGTTCAGCCTGGCCAAACGCAATATGCAGCGCACGTGGGTGCACGCAGAGCTGGTCCCAGCCGACTGTGAAACGTGCTTGGAAGCTACCATCTGATGTGGTGACCACGTCTGTTGATGCCAGTGGTTTGTTGTACTCCCAGTATGTCTCGTCGTCGAGGTCATGGTGTGCATCATCCGTGGTATGAGGCGATGCAAATATGTGCAGCCGTACTTTTCTGTTAGAGACGACGCTCGACCAGAATGGCTTTAACCGCGCCTCAAGATTGGCGTGGAGTTTGTTAATGGCGTCAGATGTGAGGTTGACGAGAGATTCGCCTGGCAAAGGCCCTGCTGAGGGGCCCTGACCAAGGGTCCCGATGTCGTCGGATGGTATTGATGAGCGGTATGCGGTGTTGAAAGCCTCATCAATTTCGTCTGGACGAGGCGGAAGGTGGATTGGCCCAGTTTCGGCCAAAAGCTCCTCTGTAGAACGGGTTGGCTGGTGTGGAAGGGCAGCATCATGCACAAGCTTTGGTAATGAAGCAAAACCTGGACATCGTTAGCCTCGGGATATGCTGTTAAAAACAACCCTACCTTTGGCCAATCTTATGAACGCCCTATGTGATCGACTCAAAGTATCTCTATTCGGATAGCTAATGGCATAGCCAGAGGTAAAGACCTCAACTTCAAACGGCGTTGGTCCTATAGGACCTTGAGCAGTTAACCAGGGTTAGCCAAAGGAATACTCACCAGTAGGATTCACTCTAGGCGAACCATTCGCGTACTTTTTTGTTGCCCAACCAGGAAACAGTGTGATCACCTCTGTGGTGTCAGACATAGAGCTCGAGCTTGACGCCAGGCTCGTCCTACTCTGCGAGTCCATGCCTCGCCCAGCATAATATCCACTCGCAGCTAGTCCAAGGCCCACTCCACGAGTTTTGGCCTTGCTTAGCTTGTCCCCAGCCCATTCTCGCCATCCCTGCTTCCTTGGCTGGTTGTGTTGTTCCATTGTTGGACTCGAGTTGGTACTGCTGTAGGTTCTGCTGTGACTAAGTGAAGTAAACGACCCCGAGGAGCTTGAATTCGAATGCGACGTAGTCAAGTGTGTTGTGAACGAGGAAATCCTGGACCTGGAGCTACCTGGGTTCCCGCCAGAAACATATAATCCCGCACGATGCATTTCAGACGATTCTGAGTTTAGATTAGACGACATAGAGGCATTTGTGTCGGGCTGCCTGAGTCCGTCAACGTCGTCGTTGGTGGTGGTTGAAACCAGAAATAATTGGCGAGCGCAGCGATCTTTGTCAAAGCGGTACATACGTCACCGCCATTTTCATTCCGCACCCGCTCGCGATTTGGAATTTCTGTTTCCTCAGTTGTATCTCTCTTTGCTTTGCACCACCGTCGCGACTTCGACAGAGACTCGACCACGCCAGCGTCGGGGACGTCTCAAACCGATGGGAATTATTGGATCTACAAATCACGAAAAAGTCAACACTGGCCGGCGGCCAGATCACGACGAGGGTTCTCAGAACTGATACAGAACGGAGAATATTCCCATAAAGGCTTCCGATTTCAGGGCAATATCAGCGTGCAGGGGCAGCTATATTGGGCCCTGTAGAATGTCTGCGTGGTCACCCGTAGCTGTGGGGAAATAGCGGTGATAGCATATGAAGAAGGGCGTTAAAAGGGTACGCCTAGTTCTGGCTGGTTCGCGCGCCGTTATACCCCACACTGACCTCTTTTTTCTATCTCTCTTTCTTATATTCTCAGGACTTAACCAGTCATATTCGTGCTCTAGGCGTAAAATGCCCTGGATTACACCGGGCGTCGACTTTCTCTTTGGCAGTCTCGTAGTCCCAACTGTGTTGCACTATGGGATTGCGAGTGTCGGATTGAGGGTATTGGCAGACAAGGGCGTTGGAGTGCCACGTGTTTCGTCGTGGGCTGTCTTCTCGCTGGCGTTGCTCGCCGTACCAGCCAAGTTCTTCTTCAACGCCGCCTATTCTTACTGGGAAAATGAGCGGGAAGCGGAGAGGAGAGGGGCGCGCCTTGCACCTCTACTTCAAGGAAAGATTCCCGGAAACCTCGACGAGCTCAATCGTTTGTTGAACTGCTGGAGGTTTGGATACCCAGGCATGTTTCTTTTTTGTGTCGCAATGGAACAAGAGCTGAATCCATCGCAATAGGTGACGGACTGAGAGAACTCATTGATGAACTCGGCCCTGCATTTAACGTTCGCTTCTTATTCTCGGACGGCATCTTCACGGTTGAACCTGAGCATGTCAAACTTATCCTGAGCACAGATTTCAACAACTACGTCAAAGGTTTGCCCCAAATCCTCTTCTGTAACGTTCTCGAAACTAATTCGGATGATCAGGGGAACGGTTCCAATTCGCGGTATCCGCTCTCCTCGGTTCTGGCGTCTTCAATTCCGACGGAGAAATGTGGAAGTATGCACACAATTACTGTTGCTAAGCCATTCAGCTTATGTTTTATGTGCAGGTTCCACCGCTCAATGACGCGTCCCTTTTTCTCTCGAGAACGCGTAACAGACCTCGAACGGTTTGATAGGCATACTCAAAACGCTCTCACTCTGCTCCTACAAACAGCCAAAACCGGATATGCAGTCGACTTCCAGGTACAGATACCCTGCCCAACCTCCTCATTCCAGAAACCACTGACCTCAATCCCATTCAACTAGGACATAATGCAACGACTTAGCCTCGACGTAGCCACCGACCTCCTCTTCGGTGCCTGTGTCAACAGCCTCCAAGTATCCACGGACGACCTTGCCCTCCCCTTCAATCACCCAAATTACATTGAAGGTCAATCAACCAGGGAAAACGCCTTCAGCAAAGCCTTCTTGGATGCCCAAATTATCATCACCGAACGCGAACGAAATGGTTGGATGTGGCCCTTGTTCGAGATTTTCGGAGATAAATCCAAGGCACCTATGGTAGCTGTGAGCAAATTTTTGGACCCAATCATCCAGGAAGCTATCAGGAAGAATGCCGAAAGGACGAGCATAGACGGAAATAAGGACGTCGAAGAGGCAGAAACGTTGCTAGATAACCTAGTCAAGTCGACTTCAGGTCTGCTTTTATTCTTGGAGTCTGAAAGATTCTCTTTGTCTGATATAGCCATGATGCAGATCATAACGTTCTCCGGGACCAAACCCTCAACATCCTCTTGGCTGGCCGCGACACTGTGAGCCTTCTTTCTTGACGGTACTTTCCAGCGTCATTGAAACCAAATTCGAAACTTAGATTTCCGCTGTGCTCACTTTCACAACTTATCTCCTCTCGTTACACCCGGAAGTTACGGAACGTCTCCGACAAGAAATCATCAACCGAGTCGGATCTTCTCGATCCCCTACCTATGACGACGTCAGGGAAATGAAGTACTTGCGTGCTGTGATCAATGGTACGCCTACTCCTTCTATGACTTCGTTCTCGCGTGCTGACAGAACTTTACAGAGAGTATGCGACTTTTGCCTCCTGTGTGAGTTGAGAAACTCCTTTCGTTAATTAGATCCTATTTTACTGAGAACCTATCCCTCAGCCCCATGGATGTCCGGTGAGTAGAGTCCATCCGCCTACAATTAATCGAATAACTCATTTGCCATATTTGTTCAGGGAATGTGTGAACGGGGCTGTCTGGCCTTCACCTGACCCAACCAAGAAACCAATCTACATCCCACCAGGTGCATCGTAAGCCGTCCCGCCCTTGATCGTCGTTTCGTATGTAGACTGACAACTGTGGCCTATTGAAGGACACCATATGGTCCGATCCTCATCCACACACGCAAGGATTTATGGGGTCCAGACGCAGACGAATTCGACCCGGACAGGTTCATTGACGATCGAGTCCGCAAGTACCTTGTCCCAAACCCTTTCATCTTCATCCCATTCAATGCCGGGCCCCGTATCTGTCTGGGACAGCAAGTACGCCTAACATTTCACTCTGTATCGTAAATCTTTGGCTGACTACATGCTTCCCAGTTCGCATATAACCAAGTGTCATTTGTCCTCGTCCGACTTTTGCAGCAATTCTCTTCGTTCGCGATGGACGAGGAGGCATTCCACCCCTCTGTCCGCGTTCCAAAGGAGTGGGCAGAGGTGGGCAAGACGAGTCGAAAAGCCAAGGAACGGTTCCGTCCCAAAATCGTACTCACTATGGCTTGCGACGTACGTATTTTCATGGTATGTAGTGCGAATCGAGACTGACTTCTGGTCATTTCAGGGAGGAATGTGGTTGAAACCCCGGGTCGTGGATACCCAATGATTTGGTGTAACATGCGCCTCTGCTTCGATAACTATAGCCCCATCCACCGCAGATACTCGTGAATAAATACAATTATGATGTGCGACAACTAGAATAAAATACGCCTATAATTTACAACAATTTGAAAGCAAGAGCATGATGCATGATGTTTGATGATGTCGATAGTCCTTTACAAAGTGATACTGTTGAACAGTTGCCCAGCCCCTCATCCACGTTATCGTCGTTCCAACCCTCGTTACGCATTATGCTCCTAATCCGACCGCAACCCACACTACTATCTCTGTTGTTGCTGTTGTTGCTGCTGTTGTTTCGCCAAGTTTGCCGCCATCATGGCCGTCGCCTGGGGCCCCATCTGACGCTGCTGCTGCATAGCATTTAACCTCGCATGTTGCTGCTGCTGTTGCAACTGCTGCACCTGCTGCACCTGCGCTGCAGTCAAATTCGGAACACCACCAGAAACAACAGACCCTCCCCTCCCAGCCATCTGCTGCCAAGCGACATATTGCTGCATTTGCTGGGGACTCGGTTGCGTCGAGGCCTGTATCTGTTGCGCATGTTGTTGACCCCCGGCCGCCTGCTGCTGTTGTCGTTGTTGTTGTATCGCTTGGTAAAAGGCCATTTGCTGTTGATAATGCTGGAATTGCTGCGATGTCATGCCCCCCTGTGCCTGTTGTTGAACCTGGAATTGCTGTACTTGCGGTTGTGGTTGCGACTGTTGCTGCTGCTGCTGCTGTTGTTGTTGCTGGAGCTGAAGCTGCTGCATGTGTTGGAGCTGAAGGCGTTGTTGGTATTGCGCATTTTGAAGTTGAGGATTCTGAACTTGGGCCGTCGATTGTGTCTGCATCGGAGTAGGCTGACGTTGTTGCTGTTGCTGCTGCACCTGGGCTTGTTGAGCAGTCTGAAGCTGAGCTTGCTGCATCTGCGGTGTCCGTAGCTGAGCTTGCTGCATCTGCGGCGTCCGTAGCTGCTGGGTCTGCATTTGCGGTGTTCGGAGCTGTTGCGCCTGCATTTGAGGCGTCCTCAACTGCTGATGTTGCGTTTGTGGCGTCCTGAGTTGCTGGTTCTGGATTTGAGGGGTGCGGAGCTGCTGCGTCAGTTGCGGAGTCTGAATATTCGACTGCTGCTGAATCGGGTGAGCAGCCTGCGGCTGAACCTGTTGCGGCGACCGCTGAGCGCTCAAGCCACCATTTCCTCCAGCAACAGGCGTAGCGGCGGCCCTGGCAGCGTTTGCTTGTGCTACGTTTATGATGTGGTTTTGCTGGTTCGCGTTTGGCGCGCCAGGACGCAGGGCGGCGGGATTGTAAGGCATCGCGAATGTGTATTGTCCGCTTGGAGCCTGAACCTGCTGAGCCGCCTGTTGTTGGTGTTGGTGTTGGTGTTGGTGTTGAGCTTGGACAGGAGTCAGTGTTCGCTGGAACTGTTGCTGCTGGAGGGTAGCATGAGCTGCCTGGGCCTGAGCTTGATTTGGCTGTAGAGGTTGAACATGCACCGACATGGGACTGGCGCGAGACGGTGAAGGTGTTCCCACATTTGATGGACCTTGCGAAGTGGGGACAGCCAACGTCTGCGGTGTGGCCCGGCCCGCCTGGTTTGCGGCGGCTGCTGCAGCTGCCACACTGGCCGTTGGCGCAGTGTTCGCAGGCGACCTCCCTGCAACCGGCACCCCTTTCAGCTGTTGCTCTTGCGCCTCCTTGAATTGCTCCTGTTGTGCGTTCCAGCTCTTCGTTTGCTCCTGCAACCCCGCGACCTCGCTGTAAAGCTTTTGAAATCTTTGCCTCAGCGACATATCGTTGGGAGCTGCATTCATTTGTGCTTGGAGTGCTGTGAGTTCCTGGAAACCGCGATAAACCCCGCCTCTCATGGTCAAGATAATTTTCTGCATTTCTCCAGGGTGGTGGACGAGCGGTGGTTGCACCCCTGCTTGCGCCGCTGTCGTGCGCGGAGAGGAAGCAGCATTCGTTGCAACAAGCTTCGGTTCAGCTATAGGACGTTGTGACGCCGCAACCTGGAAGGAGGTCATAGATGATTGTTCTTGCTTTACTGTAGTTGACTGTCCAGCTGTATTCGGAGAGGCAGCGGAAGCTACGGGGGTAGGCGCAGTTGCCGTCGGTGTAGGTGTTCCTTGAACCGGCTGTCCTTGGCCTTGCCCCTGTGCCTGTACCTGCCCTTGCGCAGCCTGGTTGTTGAGGTGATGATGTTGCTGAAGTTGCAATAACGCTTGCTGCGAAAAAAGATGCTGGTTTCCCGCATACGTCTTCGACGCCTGTACCTCCTGCAGCATCCGGAACTGCTGCTGTTGCTGTGGATTCAAAGCAGCGATTGCGGACGACGTCACTGGAACTGTCGTGGTCGCTGTAAAGTTATTCTGTTCTGGAGCAGATGAGGTCGACTGAGTGGTCTGGACTGGTGTCGGTGCTTCAGTAGACGCTGCGGGAGGTGCTGTCACCGACTGCGCTGCTCTTGCTGCCTCTGTCGCGGCATGAACATTTGCATACACTTGCGGTGTCATTCCTGGACTCGCAATAGCCGCAGGTGCAGACTGAGTGATGAAGTGGTGGTTCACTGGTGGGTAGGAAGCCGTCACGATCTGCGGCGTCGGTGCAGGTTTGGGCGTTTCGATTCGACGGTTGTCTACTGGAGTCGAAAGTGGAGCGGGTGTTGGGATGTCGGGAACCGGCCGTCGCGGCGGTGGTCCAAAGAGGTAGTAATGGTTGGGGTGTCTGGGTGGATTTTCGGCTTGAGTTTTCGCGGAGATATGCTTCTCTCGTTTGTGTTTGGCAAACGTATCCAAAAGAGAGTAACTAGGATTTCTTAGCACATGGCAACGACATTCCTGAATATACGTACGTCCTGTTGAGTTTGCCCTGAGGGCGGGGAGACATGAATGCCATAATCTTAGCCTTGCGTCCCTTCTCAGACTCGTCTTCCTCTGGTTCTGAAGTGGTAGCCTTGCGCTTTAGCGACATGGGTACTGTTGGCGTAGAAGCACGCAAGACGTGGTTTGCTATCCTTGTCAAATGTGGATTAGGATCTAAGCAAAGCGGGGGAGCAGTTGCGAGCTGCGACATGGAATTAGCACAAATCACAAGTCTAAACCCCAGAACATACCAGCAACGTCGCCTCTACTTCAAGAGCATCACTATCCGTCCATCTTCCTCCGTACTTCTGGTTTAAACTGCAAATGTCCGCGTATATAGTTTCCGGGTTGGGGTGAAGAATAACTCGCGTTCGGTCTGGCTCCCCCTGCTGTCCGCCCTTGCTTTGCTGAACACGATAGTCTAGTAGTTCGACGATCATGCATCCTGTAGACAAGCTTTAGTCCTCCGAACAGCAAGAACGCATTATTCAGACTTACCCTCATAAAAAGGAACCCGGGCATTGTCGAACAAATCCAAAAAGTCTACGGGTATCCTGTGTGCTCGTATATCGTCTAGCAAGCTCTGAAACAGCCTTAAGTGTTTCTCTAGCCCTCAGTGCAGTTCGTAAACTCACAGCCATCTGGTTCTGATACAGAAATTTCGACCCGTTGTTGAGAATCCAATAGTCGGCATGGAGGTGGATCGCAAGTGATGGTGGATCGTCCTTTGTTCTGTCCAAAAGCTCCTCGACGTACCGCGTCCGATTGTAGCTCTCCAAGAGACCCAGCGCCATTCGTCTAAGCTGCTGGTCGTCGTCCGCCGATGGTGGTAGGCATGGAGGGCCGAGTGCCACAATTGACGGCGACAATGGGTATGTGACTAATCAGGAGGTCACGAGAGCAGATTGGCTTGGCATTCCTGGACAATGGCGCCCACGGCTACCGCCATTTGAGCAGCAAAATAGTGTCGATTATTCTTGCTACCAAAGCCTTACACCATTACTTTGGAATAAACATCTCTCCGAAGGGCTCTGACAATTGTTGACCTTCGCCTGGCAGAATCCACGATTTAACCGACCTTCCGTTGCGAGTGGAACCTGGAGAAACGACTTGCAAGTATTTGAATCGTATATATGTGACTAGCTCATAGTACAGGAATAGTTTACGCAGCTGGTCCGACAGCACACTCATGAAGCCCATATAGAGAAAATCATTTTGAATGGGTATTAGATATCTCCCGCAGCAGTCGCAATGCCTCCCTAAGCTCATCCTGACACTTTCCAAAATCGGAGTCCAGTTGTCCATGATAAATATCAACAGCCATGCGAATCTGCCCCAACGCCTTTCTCTTTCTTCCTATCCCAGCCAGCGCCACCGCGTATGTCTTGTGAAGATCTCCATCACCAGCATATCCTCCTTCTACGTCCAACTTCCGACTAAGCTCGACCGCTTCGCGAGCGACCTCAACAGCCTCCAGGAATCGTTTCTTCATATTGAGACAATGTGCCAACGTATCCAACGACGCCGTTAGTCCAACCTCGAAATTATCTGGGTCGACTAACGCAAGTCGCCGGTAAAACGCGACAGCTTCCTGTGCATGTTCCATCGGATCTTCGTCTCTGATCAGGCAATGAGCAAGGTTCCAAGCATAGCCAGTGAGCATATTGGCCAACGCATCTTCATATTCCGTGGGGAATTTGACAACAAGCCTCCGCAGGATGTCGATAACTTCTCGTGTCGGCTCAAGCGAGTCGACGTAGCGTTTGAGCCGCGCCAAACAGCCCACATACCCTCGCAAAGACTCAACCATCTCCCTCTCATAGCCACCAGCCGCCTGTCTCCGATAAAGGTCCAACACCTCTCTATAACATCCAACAGCATCCTCATGACGGTCCACGTACGTCAGATAGAGGCCAAGCTCTAGTAACGACGACGCCAGGGAGGGTTCCAATGTCACAGGATCTGAAATTGCCAAGGCACGCTTGATCCCTACCGCCTCGGCCATTTCTTCCGCTGCATCCTCGTCCCGACCACACATGTCCAGCGCCCCAGCCAATTGGTGAAGCGAATCCGCCAGACGAACGGTGTACCGCGTAGGGTTGGCGTGCGCAAGTCTTCGGTATACAGAGACAGCTTCCCTAAGGTGCTCAACAGCGTTGTCGGCACAATCCATCTTGGTCAGATATGCGCCTGCCAACTCAAGCGAGTCCCCAAGCAAGCCTTCGAGCGGTTCTGGACCGTGGGTCAAGAACCTTCGCCTAACCCCAACGGCCTGCATCGCAATAGGTATGGCCTCCTCATATCGATCGCATGCGCCCATGCACCTAGCCAGTGCGTGTAAAGAACTCCCAAGTCGTCCATGAAATCTCGTCGACTCTTCATCGGCCAACCTCCGGTAAACATCTACCACCTCCCCGTAAATCTCTGCCGCATCAACATTGTTCCCAGCCGACTCCAAATACAAGGCAACCTGCGACAACAGCCCCATAGCAGCACTTTCATAAACCCCACCGTTCCTCTTAACCAACACCCGAACCACACTGCTGAATTTCAACACCACCATAGGACCTTCCTTCCTCCGCTTCAGCGGCACGCACGCCCTCTCCAAAATCTCCACCCATTCCCCACAGAAAAAGTTGCATATGCTAAAGCGGCTTCCAAACATGTTGGAACCCCTCAGCCCAGCAATGGAATCGGCGTACTGCTGTAGGGAATACGCCAGCGGAAGCTGGTCGTTGGTTGAGTCATTCATCGCCACCTGGTGCCAGATGCTGAGAGCCTCCAAACGTGCCGCCACCGCCTCCTCCCGCCGCTCGCACAACACTAGCGTTGCCGACAAACCAGCCAATAGCCCTGCGAGAGCATCCCCAAACGCACCCGAATCGTCGTCCATCAACCCGCGATGCACTTCCACGGCATCCGAGAGAGACTTTAGGGCATCATCGTACCGATGCATCCGATTGAGAACAAACGCTTCGGTGGCCGCGAGTCGCCCAGAATACAGATTCATTGCAGCTCGCGACGTTTCTGCGAGTTGTAAAATGACTTCATATGCCTCCTTCACATCCTGGAGGGCATCTTGAAGCCGATTGGCTGACGAAAGGCATAATGCGAATATCTGTAGGGACAGTGCCAGCTCTGCCTTCACTCCTCCATCCAAAGCCGGATCGGCCAATTGGATTCGTCGATAGAGCTCGATGGCTTCTTGAGCAACTAAACATGCTTCTGGGCATCTGGACGCCTTCAACAGACACATTGCCATGGCATGGAACGTCCTCGCAGTTTCAATAGCAACTGGAGTAATGTTCTCAGCGTTGGCCTGTTTCTGCGAATACAGGTATGAGCAAAATCGATCAGCGACGATTGAAAAAAAAGAACTGACTGATGTCTCCTTCCATAACAAAAGAAATTTTCGAACGTCCCCCGTCGACGCAGAAAGCTCAAGTAGAGGGCGTGGATCCCGAACGAGCATCGCGACATCGCTCGTAAGCTGACTGTGTATGTGTCCTGTTGATAGTTGGGATGTCGCACGGATATGGGCCCCTATGTGTTGGGATGAATACCAAAGTTGCTCAGGAACACCTTCCTTGGTAAGCAAAGGTATGTTAGGAACCGCCCAAGCAGATATACGCCCCTGCCACGGCCACTCCCCGTCGGTATACCCAAGGTCAGACACTTTCCCCCGCTTAAGATCACTGTTGATAGCGAGCAGTGAGAGTCTTGCTATGGTCAAGTGGTGTTCCTGAACATCCAAGCGATATGGCTCCGGTGCTCGCTCAACCAGGTACTCTCGCACCGAACGATGCGCAAGGCGTAACACTTGACGATCGTCGTCAAGAGCGTAGTCCTGTAGAAGTGACCGAACCAGTCTGCATATCCGATGAACATGGCTGGTCGTTATTCCCTCCGCCTGGTATAGAGCAGTGAGCCCAATGATGGATATCGGCTCCTCCAGCGTGACTAGCGCCCCCACAATGGCTCTATATTTCTCCGTGAACCTGTTGTCCGCCCAATTCAGCTTCGACGAGATGCGTTCGTAGAGAGCGTCGAGTTTTTCCGTCCCGTCGACGCCATATGGTGTTGTGTCCACGATATCTTGTAGATCCGCAGCCTGGTCGAAAGACTGTTCAAGGTGACGCAAAACGACCGTCGTCCACAAGAACGAGCCCTCGGCCTTGGCGATGAAATCGAAGACAAGCTGTGGTGGGATAGAGGACACGTAGATTTCCTTGGACAGCGAATGGTTGACGTAGGTTACCAAATCACTGGATGTGGAGCCTTTGGTCAAGGACTGTGATGACCATTGAATGTGCGGTCGATTGATAAGACGGCCCATGATGCTTTCTTCTTTACGCGCGGAGGCGATAATGCGGAAAGTGGGTGGAAGTTGTTGGGTGATATCTTGCAGGAACTCGAAAACAACTCCATGTCCTTCCTCGTCGATCGCATCGATGACGATGACAAAAGGCCGATCTGCGGGAAGATGTTCGCATACAGGCAGAACGAGCTTCTGCAATTGCTGAAGCGGCGGTGCTGACTCCAAGGTGCTATCCTTCAGAATCAAGTCGGCAGTGGCCCGCTGAATTTCGTCACCGAGGTCGCAAAGGCTGCGTATGAGAACCGCCACGAACTGAGATGCATTGTGTTGAACGTCGAGTTTGTCAAAGACGAAGCTGGCGAGAAGTTTGCCTTGACTATGCAGCTTCTCCGAAACGGTGTGCATCAAGGCGGACTTTCCACTACCCGTGGAGTCTCCTATCACCAGGAGTTTCCCACCACAGGGTTCAGTTGGAGTGCTGTCGACCCACGTCAGTACTTCTTCGATATGGACCAACCGTGTGCCTGGGAGGCATGATTTTGAGACTTCCCAAGAGGGCCTTTGGGATTTTGGTAGCCATTGTAAAAGGATTTCGGTATCAGAGCCTACGGGTTCGTTAATAATAGGCATGGGGAAGGTTGACAACGATCATATCATGTACCAAGGTCCCATTTCTGCAAATCCTTTCTTTCATTTAAATGCTCGCCTCCAGTTGCCGTGTCGTTGACCCCTTCAGATCCCATGAGGATGCCTACATATATGCGCGAACTTTCAACATACCATTTGAAACGAGATTGTATTGACGTAGCTCAGTTGCATGGGCAGCATTTGACACTTTCCGGCCTGAACGTTCGGTGTCTCTGCGGATCGTGGCTGGAAAGATGGTCAGGATGCAAGACTGAAACAAATGTCCAGCACCTCACCTCGATGTATTGCCGCCCTTTCCAAGCGTTCCGCTTGTCTGCTAGACTGTAGGTAATTTCGTTTTTTGTGCGCCTTTTTGATAGGCTCTGGGTCGGCATACAGGTAGCTTCCAGTAATAGTACCAGTTTGCAACAGGACCGGGTCGGTTCCTAAAGCAGGAGTCAAAATCCCACTACCGGAGGTAAGAGAATGGAACTCGCTGATAGCTGCGGCAACCGGGCTGACGGTACCTAACGCAGGCTCAACACCAGACATCCTTGATTTCCTTAGTTTTCGTCCTCTTGTATCATCTGCAAGAGAAGCATGGAGGTGAGGGCTACACACTACTGTGATTGTTGTCACACGTACCAGATCTTGCTCGTTTCTCTGGACGGCGGGATCGAACCCTGTCCCAAAGGCCACGCACCGCCTCGCGGACCTGTAAGTAGTATGTAGTTAGTAACTCGCATTCTCAACCTCTAAAATTTGACGTACTCACCATTTCCATAATGAGATGTCTACTCGATAAGACCTGATGAGAAGAACTGTCAAGGTGGCCGCATTGCGATTCTGCGATATAAGAAGACCCGACAATGTGTTCTCAATGAGGCCGTGGAGACTCGGACGCCTGTCTGCGGCCACAGATCATAAGTTTTCCGACACAAAATGAGAGCATCGTGTCCAGTGCGAGCTCCTTGGAAGCGAAGAGGTCCAAGTATGGATATGAACGTCGTTTCAAACATGCCTTTGTTGAGCGATTTAATCCCGGGGCACACTGCAAGTTTGATAGACCACTTGGCGGCAAAACCATGGTTATCGCGTCGCCCTAGTAGTGCAGGGAAAGGAACACATGTGTAAGAGAGTCCCCAGAGTATAACTGTTAGCTCAATGACAACTGCAAACCTTTCAGATCACTCCTAGACCACACACAACTTCGTCCAAATCCTTCATTTCGCTTGTGAACCATTTTGCATTCATTCTCGCTTGGGACATTAATCGTCACACTGGTGCGTATGCTGGGACTTGAATGATAATAATGGCTGGGATCTGGTAAAGTATGCAGCAATGTCGCTAGGGCTGATGGCATTGGACAAGAGGTTCTTCGACGACGGAGATAATCAGGCTGCCCAGAATCGTCGGCGTTGACAGCACGTGTGTTTCCACGATAATGATGCGCTATCGTGCCACGATCTAGACCGATGACTGGTCGAGCCAACGTCTTCAGACTTCATGTTCGAGTAAAAGATAGAACTCATAGAAGGTAATGAAAGAGAGAAGGAGAGCTTGGATGAGACACGGTAAGATCATACTTATTTCGAGGATAGTACTTGAGATTATGATAACCATCGGCATGAAGTCGATTCCTCTAAACCCAATTCCAGTGCAGTAACGAGAGGTAGCGCTAAGCGACTGCGGGGACTTGAGGAGACAATCGACCCAACTACGAGGAAGCAAATAATAAACATTCATGCCGGAACCAATGGCGAACATCACGATTATTGTAACAAGGCCGGCCATCAGGACGTGGTGGCACAGTGGGACCAGCTGCAGATCTCTGAGTCGGTCGCAGCGCTAGTAAGCTGAAGTGTCAGTGGGTGAGCCTATGTCTGCAGTTCTTGACTGATTTCGATAATACCACGACCAGAGTAAACCAGATTACCGCGTCAGGTGCCAGAAGGGGCGCCGGAGGCATTGGCGAATTAGGCCCACAGAACAGCTGAGAGCGATCCCAGCTGGATTTGGATCCCCAGGGATTGTTTGTAATGCACCCTAATGTCTATACAACGACCGAGTCCACAGCGTCCAGATACTATAATGGCTCATAGACTATAGTCGAACAGCGACACTTATTGGGTATACGTTTTTTTACATTTTTGCTGTGCCAACAGGTACCGAAGAACCCGGGGAACTGTTTTCATGACATATACAAGTACTGTCTTGATAACAGTAGCAACATCAGTAGGTCGCTCCGCCCCCAGTGGAAGTCGATCCCGGACGATCAGTGATTACCCATTTACCCCCAGTGCAACTTCACTGGTTATGTTGCATTCAACTTGCATCAACGCAAGATGCTTTCGGAAGAAGCCCGCATTTGTGAAGCATATGCGCCAGGTGCTGTGCGTGCAACATACAGAAGAACCGCGTTTTTTTCCGATTGACAGTCAAGTTAAGCGCCCAATCAGTCACAGTCACAGCCTTGTATCAGCTGTTTCATCTTCAGGCGACCCAGTACCGCTGCCAGTGCACTGTATAGCAACGCAAGTTATTGTTCGCATGGGTTTATGCCGGACACGCGTTTGATGTGTCCACAAGTGTCATGATCCCTATATATAAGATGTTCTTTCACGAAAACAAGGGCATATCAGATCTTTGTGCTCCCTCCCTCCCACCTCTTTTAACGCAGGCACCTGTCCTTCTCTCTACCCCTACCCAAAAGTACTCTTTGACCGCGATCATGTCTATACTGGCTGGAGCATCAGGAGTGGTCATTAGTGGAAATAGCAGTATCAACGCGTACTCCGGCGATGTCACGAACAACTACACTCACACAACCAATCGGATTAAGGATTCCTTCAACTCGAACCAAACTTCATATGAAAACTCCGGGAATGATAACTCTCAGAGATATAACGGAGGGGGGTCGTATTCTTCGTATTCTTGTTTGTATCTATCACTTTTGTTCACCGATCAGTTTCTTAACCTTACGTTGCAGCTTCTCCTAATCCCCCTTCCAGTGCTGGCTCCTTCCAGCCCTACCCTGGACCTGGTACCCCGGGATTCCCTTTCCCTGGACACCCTGGCACAAATGCATTCTTCAACAAACCTCCTATATTGAACAATCCTACTCAGAATGCTCAACGTCCGCCTGCTGTACCACTCGCCCCCAACCCAGCGCAGTGGCAGCAGCAAGCCGCCGCCCAGTTTCTAGGCACCGACCCCCAAGGAATCAGTGGAGTGACCACGATCTCAGGATCGTTCAATAACTCTGTCAAAAACATTAGCGATGCGTACAACGACAAATCCACCCACAATGTAAACAACATCTACAACCCGACTGCCTCACAATCTCCGCCTATGCAACACCCTCATTCTCCGCCAGCTCCTCATTTCACCCCAAGTCCGCCAACTCCCAATCATCAAGCTCACGTCCAGACACCGCCTGTTGGTGTGCCACATACTCCACACCAAGCGCCCGCCCAGCCACAGTCCGACACACGCGCGCATAGCGAGGCTCAGCCTCCTGCTGTCCAGCCTCATTCTAACGGGCAGGCAACTGCGCAGCCTCCGGCAGCAGCCGAAGAGGTCGCCACTGAGCAGCCCAAGACGCTCGGACAGACACTGGGTACAGATCCTGTTCCCGATGAGATTACAGCACTGTTCGTCGTTACCGACAAAGCACCAGCTGAAGGAGAGGAGCTCAAGAAGAAAGGGTTCAGACACTCAATGAAGGGCTTCTTTGGGCTTAAGAAGAAGGATAAGACCAAGGAAGGCGCTGAAAGCTAGGTCTTCAAACATTGCATAAGGGATATCGATTTTTACACCCCTAATGTGTGCTACCTCGGGTCGCGGCTGCGTTTTGATCGTGTAATTTTATAAATACTTGGACCCCAGTTTCATCGTTCCTGAAATGGCTTCACGGATGATTGTATAACCATGTCCGAATTTATTCCAATAATACTCAAGGCACACTGATTAATCACAAACGCACACCATCGTGCTCTTTTGCTTGCGCACAGTCCATTGTAAAGTGCCGGACAAGACTCACGTATCCACGTCTGCGCGGTACAGAAGTACTACGCTCTCAAAGCCGCAGACTAAGGTTCACGTGAACAGATTTGGGTTGAGTGTACCTAACCCCACAGTGAGTCGGTACTACCAATGAAACTGCTGATGGAAGTAGACCTACATGTCAATGGCGTATTGACCCATTTCCCTTCCAATCCCCGACTGCTTGCAGCCTCCGAATGGCATCGCGACATCAACTGGGATTGTCGAATTCACCTTTATAGTAGATGAAAGGATAAGCCTTCGAAGAATGCAATTCACAGAAAGGCAGAGGAAATCAACTTACGCTGACAGTACCAGCCTCCAGCTCGTTCGCGACTCGAAGGGCCTTACTGATGTTCTCAGAAAATACGTATGCCGCAAGTCCATAGGACGTGTCGTTCGCCAGCTCGACTACCTCTGGAAATGAGCAATGTTGTGAGCATTGTCAATGACGAGTAGCTTTATTTTTCACCTTCTTCTGTTTTGAACTTCAATATCACTACGACAGGACCGAAAATCTCTTCTTTAGCGATTCTCATATCCATGGTGACCCCAGTAAAGATCGTGGGTTGAATAAAGTACCCTTTATCGCTGGCTCGACCACCACCGATGTGAACTTGAGCGCCTTCTTTCTTTCCCGAGTCAATATATGACATAACGCGCTTCGATCCATACGAGCATGTCAGAAAGAAGCGAACGAGGTCAGTGAAGGGGACTCACATCGAATTGAGCTTGAGAAACTTGAGGTCCGTGTTGAATGCCATCGCTGAAAGGATCGCCTGTCGCGGCACCGAGAGCTTTTGCTGAAACCGTAAACTGACTGAGGAACTTGTCGTAGATTCCTTCTTGAACGAGGATTCGGCTCCCCGCTGCGCAAGCCTGACCCATATTTGTGCTATACCAAAGGTTCGATTTTAATCACAGCGCTGATACAAGAACTCACTAAATTCCCTGCGAAGCCCATTTAACAGCTTGCTCCAGGTCCGCATCGTCGAATACGACAACCGGGCTCTTCCCTCCGAGCTCCAGTGTCACAGCCTTAAGATTCGATTCTGCTGCAGCCTTCATAATTTTGCGCCCTGTTATAGTGCTTCCTGTGAATGCGACCTTTGCAATATCAGGATGCTCGGCGATTGCTTGACCGACAGTATGTCCTGAATGAGACATTGTCAATCGCATCTAATCTCGGGGCTGGTCAGAGGCTTTGAATTGGCATACCATAACCGTTGACAATGTTAACGACACCGGGGGGAAACCCAGCTTCCACGACAAGGTCGGCGAACCGAAGGGCTGTTAGAGGTGTTATTTCCGAAGGCTGTGACATTTATGAACAGCTTGACGAAGAAGATGGCTCAAAAACATACCTTCAGTACTATGACGTTTCCTGTGGCTAAAGCCGGTGCAACCTTCCAGGAAAGCATAGCCTACATGTCATTAGAACTGGCTGTACTTTATAGCTTGTGCATGCAGTGAGACTTACGAGAGGGAAGTTCCAGGGAATGATTTGACCCTTCAAGTTGCGTCACTGCCTTGATGATCATATATCTCTGATGAAGATACTTACGCAGACGCCGTATGGCTCGCGGAGAACATATCCTATTTTCTTTTCGGATCCCTAAGAAAGCAAAATGTGGCAAATACGACTAAAAATTAGTTGATAGCCGACATGCCTCAATAGTTGACCCCTGAATCTTATCCGCCCATCCAGCATAGTATCTGAATGTACCAAGAGTGAGACCCAGATCCGCAGTCTTTGAAACTCCAAAGACTTTGCCTATTTGACACTTAGTCCACACCTTCATGAAAACATATCGGTGGATACTCACCGACGTTCAAAGACTCCAAGGCAGCCAGTTCATTGCTATACTTCTCAATTAAGTCGGCCAGTTTTTTGATGAGTTGGCCTCTGACTGATCCTGGAACTTTGGATCCCCAAGATGTTTTATATGCCTACGTGGACATTCGTCAGGCATTCTGCCTTTAAAGCGAAGGTTGTTACCTTTTTGGCGGCTACGACCGCTTTATCCACGTCGGCCTTGGTACCACAAGCAACTTCAGTAATAACCTGGCCAGTGGCTAATCAAAGAACCAATGGAAAAGTGACGCTTAAGTGCTTCTTTCTAGATTACCCTTGTGTACTGTCACGTACCAGGGTTGATGACTCTTCAATAACGAGGTCATTGGTAAGGAGGAACACAACGAAGCCAAAATAAATAGCACGGGCTCACGCGGCTTTTCCGCCCTCTACAGGGCTAATCCATTCGCCGCCAATGAAGAGGCTGTTGTAGACAATAGTCAGATAACGGTTATCATGTCCCGAAAATCAGAGGGAATTTGAACACGCAGATACATAAAGCACATACCCAGTGTGAATCGTGGAGCTCGCCTTGTAAACGGGCGTATCAAACCTATGGGTGTATGTTGCCGACATGGTGCTTGATTCTAATGCTTCAGTAAATCGCAGCAGGCTCCCCCTTTTGTACTACCAGCTAGCGTCAACGAATTCCTGGCGCGACTCCAGCTCTCCTGAAACCCGATATCCCTTCTCCACACTCGAGTACTCCGCTCGGGCCAGCGTTTCTAGCAGTGACGCGTATAACGCTGTAATCATGATGACTTTGGGCTTCTAATGACTCGGACACGGACGTGGGGAGTTTGCAGCCACTGTATAGTAAGGGCTTGAGGCTTCATGAGCTCCAAGAGTTCCCAAAAAGTAGAGAATTTGGAGGAGCTTCAGAACGTCAGCAGTGGGAGTCGACTCTGAGTCAGAACTTGAAGTCTCGACGGCCACTTCCGAATCTTGTAGCGACTTGAACGCTCCCGGCATGCAAATATGTCGGTGCTCGGGCCTGCTTGGTAAACCGGTAACTGGCCAGGCGAAAGGCGCTTACGGTTAAAGCACCGGACCCTAAGTTGGAGGAAATCGGGTTCAGCAGTTTTAACTTTCGGCTGGTTGAGGTTTTCGTTGAAGCCAACAAGTTCCCGTCAGATCGAACTGACGATAACCGCAGTGCTGTCTCGACCATCGCTTAGTAGGAGAGCGGTGCACAGGTACGTAGTAGTGACGGGCTCGCCGGGAGATGGGCTGGGACATACTTGCGCTGTCTGTTTGACCAAGTATCCAGATGCAATTGGTGGTGAAACTTGTCATTGCAAGACACTGTGAGCAGAATTCCACTATGACCTTCATTCCCCGGGTTCTACGCCCACTGTACCCTGTGTTCGCTACACGATCAGGCTGGGGTAGTTTTGGCGGTGCAGTGTCGCCTAGATCTCTAGCGCCCAGCGGGCATCTCGTTATCACTTGTGCCCACTGCTTGATGCATAAAAATCACGCATATGCCACGACACAGCGAGGCCCTCGACCTCTGACAGTTTCACTTCTACCCACTTCTCGACGCCAGGAGCCCTAGTGTTAAGCCGATAATGTCCGCGCCCCGATTTGTAACATTCGACGATGATCATCAAGACATCCAGTACGAAGGAAACTGGGAAATAGACTCCCAGCAGTATCAGCTCTTTACCACCGGATATGTCGGTGGGAGTCAGCATCGTACTTCTGGAAACGCATCCTTGTCCTTTTCTTTCGAAGGTGAGCGGTTCTACACAATTGTTGTGGGGTTTAATCAATATACACAACACCTTTAGGGTCGGCGGTTTCCGTATTTGGAACAAGCAGGAGTACAAATGCCACGTCCGGAGAGTTGAACTGGGGGTGTTTGGTGGACGGGCAGGCCTTTCCACCTCCGTTCCCACGACTCGTGCAAAATGGTTACCAATATTGCGCCATCTCCAACCTGAATCCCAAAACGACCCACACACTCACAATGAACATCCATGCAACCAATAGTGTTCCCTTTTGGGTTGACTCTATCAACGTATATCCCTCTGCCGACACCACCTACCATGCAACCCTATCCAACTATAGCACACTCCTTACTGTCAATGACTCGAGTATTCGATATGGCCCAGGTTGGGAATATTCCCCTAACGGCGGCCTGGCAAGGCTTACGGGCCAGGAAAATGGCTTCTTGGAAATAGAATTCATTGGTAAGATCCCGGTCGTGGCTGTACATAAATCATAGTTGACCTCCTGCCTCAGGAACTCAGCTACTCTGGAAGGGAATTGCACTTCAGACTTCCACGCAATCTAGGGCTACGTACACTCTCGATGGGGGTGCTCTAGTAGAAGTCGTTATACCGGCACTTCGAGAGAACACAGGCCAGTATACTCTCTTCGAAACCCCAAAGGTTCCTCGCAATCGACATCATCTCAAAGCTGTCTACCGAGGATTTGAGGCACCTTTGGTCCTCAATTTTCTTTTAATCGCAGACGGCGACATAATAGACAGGGATCCTCGATTGCTGGGACCCAACTTGGACGGCCTTCACGTCGATCCCTTCATTCCGCCTTCTTCACTGGCGCAGCCCAAAAGAGCACCAGTAGGCGCCATTGTAGGAGGCGTCATTGGTGCAATCGTTCTCCTTATCATCCTCGGATTGGCAATTTGGTACCTACACAAACGAAGAAAAGAAAGAAAATTTTCAGGTCATGTACAGCTAGAACCGATACCGTTTGGAGAGATGTTTGCAATGGGACCTGCCTCAGGGTCGCATATGTACTCCACGGTAAAGGTGGATGAACCAGAAGATTATAGTTCGAACGGTCCCTTGACGAACAAGCGCAGCTCATTTTCATCGACGTCCTACACTCCATCAGCAACAGGCCTTCCGGACAATGTTGTGTTTGCTAAGGCACAACTGGCTGGCCACCGGCAAGCCTCGGATCCTGTATCGTATCATGCTGAAGCGCGCCTAAACGCACAAATTCTGGAAGATGCAGTTCCTCCCGCGTACACGCCTAACTAGCTTACTTACCTTCATCAATATTAATCTCATTGTTCTATACAGCATAGTTATGAGGAATAAGGAGATCTAGTAGTCAGTTGGCCTCATTCCAACTGATGACAAACGAAGCCAGCGCTACCGTAACTGTATTGATGTTACTAGTCCGCCTCAAGGCTTAGCGCCTATTATAATGGCCACGTGGTCTTGACAAGCATCGAACCAAAGCACACTTGAATCTATCAATCCGAACATGCAACCTTATGATCTTTATCCTCTTACTTAACAAGTTATATGAAGTGCACCTTTCGACAGTCGTGTGAAAACACCCGCATTGCCCTCGCTGTTTGCTCGCTGTATAGTACTCTCCGTCAAGTCAAGTTGGCCGTTTGCCTCTATATCCTCCCTGGGTCGACCAAGCTTGCACGAGAGGACGACACTAACTTGATTAACGTTTTACAAGGTTATGTCGGTCTTCGGAACCAGATATATCCAACTCGACGATGCTCACCCATTCATGAAATACCAAGGCGATTGGGATACCGACCACGAATTGCACGATGACATACCACACCGACCATATGGCAGCCAGCATAGAACATATGGGAATGCTTCGATGAGTTTCGACTTCAGGGGTACGCTCCTCACTGGCTGGTGGCTTTTCTGTCTTCTCGATGCTAAACGTGGAAATCGCGTGTACAGGTCAGCAAATCGTAGTAGCAGGAACGATAAGAACCACAAACGCTACCTCAGGGGAACTCTTGACGCCAAATTGGCGATGTACCGTGGATGGAAACGAAATCTCAAGGCCTGAGCCTTTACCTAGGGCTGTAAACGTCTATCAGTACTGCTCAACAGCAAACGTGACCCTACGAGCCGATGTTCCCCACACCTTTAGGATCGATGTTCAAGCCAGCGAGGAAGCCCCGCTTTGGATGGATACTATACTGTTCAGACCAACGAGAGGAGTCTCGACCCACTCAGCATACTCGGACTACGCCTCACTGATCTATCATATGGATGCGAGCATCCGTTATGGTCCAGCATGGGAGGAGGTGGAGAACCCCTCAGCACGTTACACAACCTTGGTTGGTGGACAGGTAGACTTGGAATTTATTGGTAATTATTTGTGCTTACTCCGTCGCGGAGGCGACTGAATATGCTGACTCAATCCTTGCAAGGCACCAAGCTGACGTGGATGGGGCGGTATCTTTACAACCAGTCCAGTAGCCAGTCAACAGGGACCTACAGCCTCGATGGCGGCCCCGAGATTGAGTTCCCTATTCACGGAATACTGAACACACAATCTGACCCTGGCGAATACGTCCTGTTTGAGACGCAAGAGTTGCCCCGAGACCGCCACAACTTATCTGTCATATACCGTGGATTCCAATCCCCCCTCGTTCTCAACTTCATTCTCGTCAAAGATGGAGACATCTTCGAGCGAGATCCTCGAACACTTGGACCTGAACTTGATGGAATGAATCCTCCCTCGTCATCAACAACAAGTGGTTCACCGTCAAGATCTTCAAACCCGAGCCAATCATCCGAAGTTGCGCAAGGAACGTCAGCCGGCCCCATTATTGGCGGTGTCGTTGGCGGAGTTGCCTTTTTAATGTTCGCTGTGTTAGCAGGTTTCTTCTTTAACAAAAGGCGCAAGAGGCAAGGTCAAGGAGGCGTACAACTTGATCTCGGTTCTCCACAACCAACACCCCAATTTGTACCATACGACCCAAACGACACATTTCACCAAGTAGCGGCACAACCCCACGCGACAACTGTAACCTATACCTCCCCGTTCAGCAAAACGATACATTCCTATCAGGAGCCGCCCCTCCCTGTCACATACGTCACCCCTCCCACGCCGCAGACCCCGGAAACGACACACATCATCGCCCCTTACAATGCGTATACTAATTTACCATCTCGAATCCCTTCGTCACCAAATATTCCCGCCCCTTCTGCTTATCACAACAGCAAAGGACGTCCGATTCCGAACCCCACACCGACTCCTGCTGTTCCAGCCTTCTACCAAGGTAGCGGGGCCCGCATGACTCGGACGGATCTGGGGAGCTCTGTCCCTCCTGCGTATACACCAGATTGACATTCATCCACTCAAGGTAGGTTTGTGTCAGATTGAAGTGTACAATCACTTATCAAGTTCTCAGTAACGATGATCAGCACTCTCGTCCAGGAAAGTCGGTACAGCCTGAACATGCAAAATAGTACCAACCTCGGCAGTACCGGCATAATCGGGGGTGTCGCCGAGATCTCCAGCGCACCCTTTTCTGCTGTGAGCAACAGTTCGTTCAACTCTGGTCAACTACATTATTCTATTCCAAACGTTGAGCCCCTGTCCGGGGAAAAGAAGGGGATGCTTTACACGATTTAACAGGACGAACATGTTTTCGAGTTGTTCGTCCGCTGGTAGCTATGTACTGTGACAAACCATTTGAGCACGGCACACTGGAAGGTTCAATTGAACCTGAAGCACGAAGCTAGGCTGCTGGTTCAGCGCATGCCGTTGGATAAGAAAAACAAACTCAACGATGGCGTGGTCGATATTTGGGGGTTGCGTTAAATTTAGCGCCCATTACCTCATGCCCATCCTGATAACCATCAAACCGGGGAGCTGCCAAACTGCCAGGTGCCAACCGGTTGCGTTCCATTTGGAGTATTCCCGTTGACACGAGATCAAACAACGTTCGGGAAAAATGTATTTGAGCGTAAACGCTAGGCACAAAACGTTGCTGGCTGCTAACAACGCGTGCGAAAATCCCCACCTTCCTTTTTGTCCAGCCTACTTTCTTTGCCATCGTGCTCCTGTCTCTGCACCCTCTCCCAGTGAATATTAGTAAACACTTTCAGAACCTCTATGTCAGTCTTTGGGACTAGGCTCATTCACCTTGACGATGCGCACCCATTCATGAAGTATGAGGGGGACTGGGAGATCGACAGCTGGGTACACGATGACTTGGCCCACCGTCCTATTGGCAGTCAGCATCGAACGTATGGGGAAGCTTCAATGACCTTTGACTTCAGAGGTATGTTCCACTCTTTTTTCTTTCCTTGCAAAGCGCTTGGAATGACCATGTAATAGGACAGCAGGTTGCTCTTTCTGGGACAATAAGGACTACAACCGACGCCTCTGGGGCCTTAGTCGCACCAAATTGGCGGTGTACCGTGGACGGCGACGAGATTTATAGGCCAGAGCCTGAGGCTAGGGCCCTGAATCTTTATCAATACTGCTCCACTTCGAATGTGACTCTGCGAGCTGACATTCAACACACGTTCAGAATCGATGTCCAGGCTAGCGAAGAAGCTCCATTTTGGCTGGACCTTATTTTTGTTCGGCCGACAAGGGCGGTGTCGACACACGCAGAGTTCTTCGACTACTCTTCGGTGCTTCAACACACGGATGCAAGTCTTCGTTTTGGTCCAGGGTGGGATGAGTCGGTGGAGATCACTTCCAGATATACTACAACGGCGGGGAGTCAAGTAGACTTGGAGTTTATTGGTACGCATATATTTTGGCTGCCAATGTTGAACCACCGTGATGTTGATTTTGATGTTGATAGGTACAAAGCTGATTTGGATGGGACGATATATCCGCAACCAGTCCAGCAGTCCTTCAACAGGGGACTACAGCCTTAATGGTGGTCCTTTCATCGAGTTCCCAATCAATGGTTTGCGTGAAGACCAAACGGATCCCGGTGAATTTGTGGTGTTGGAGACTGAAGAGCTGCCAAGGGGCCGCCATAACCTCTCTGTCGTATTTAGGGGGGCTGACACGGCTCCTCTGGTTCTCGACTATCTTGTCGTTCCGGATGGTGACTTTTTTGACCGAGACCCTCGGACACTAGGACCCGAGCTCGATGGAATGACTCTCCGGACCCCATCTTCAACCACAAGCGGCTCACCATCAAGCTCTTCAGGCTCGAACGCACCTGCAAAGAGCACTGAAAGTAGTACCACCCCGCTTGGTCCCATAATTGGTGGTGCGGTTGGTGGTGTCGTGTTCCTCATTCTGGCTGCTTTGGCGGGCTTCTTTCTGTACCGACATCGCAAAAAGAAACACCTAGGGATCCCGCAGGTTAACCTCGACCCACAGCCGACATCCCAGTTCATGCATTATGCCCCAGGTCCTTCCTACCAAGGCTCTTCCCCTATGCAAGCCACAACCATCGCCTCTTACCCAGCTACTGGGAACCCACAGTCATCCGGCTACCAAGGATCTACCCCTGTCGCCTATGTTGCGCCGCTTCAACAGAGTGCCGTACCATCTCTTACATACAAGAGACCTTCTCCTGTCACCTACACCACTGTCTCTCCCAATGCAATACACGCCCCAGAGGCTACATCAAATTTCAATCCGTTTAGCCCGTATCCTCCGACATCGCCATCTATAGCTTCCTCATCGCCAACCGTCCTTACCAATACCTCATACAGTAGCAAAGGACAGGTCCATCTCACGGCGACGCCTCCTATTGCTCCAACTTACCACCAAGACAGTGGGATTCGGCTGGCACGCTCAGAATTGGAGAGCTCTGTTCCACCCGCATACACGCCAAGTTGATCGCCTACCCCTACCTTGATTCTGCCCCATCACTCATTACACCTTACCCTCGCTAGTTCCTGTTCATTCATTTTACTGTACGCTCCTTCAACCACCGTGACACTGCCACTTTCTCATAAACCTAAAATACACATATCTATGAATCATGATCTGCAGTAGAGCGACTGAGACTGAATCCATTAACTGCCACTCATTCCCGCGAAAGTCAAATCTGGAACGTATGACACTCTAGGGATCTGATGAGCGTATCCACCGCAGTGGCTTGAGACGCGCATCACCTATACTGACTGGGTAACACTACTTTGGTTGGTCCTAAACGTTGACAGAGGTATATCTGTTGTAGAGGTTGGACGGGCAACCGGATCCGCTTCAGGCTGCACCATACCCCGAAGGTTTAATAAGATTCTACCAGGCACGGTGATTAGTGTTGTGTTACTTGAGGCCTTGTGGTGAATGGGTGCTTGCCTTGAGCATAGGATTGCTTGTATTGCCCGTAGAATGCTATAGATCACGCGTCAGCGAGAATAACGCACAAACAAAAGAAAGCCAATGATCCCTACCCGATAGCCAGATACATTGCGAAGGGAGCGAGGACCCAAGAAAGGAAGTTAAGCAGTGAGGCGCCTATTATGCGCCGCATCAGTGGCGAGGTCTCTGTAAACCACAACTTAAAACGACGCGTACATATTATCACTGTTGGTTTCCAAATGAATAGGTTAGTACTCATGCGCGCCAAACCCAAGTTGACTACCTACACAAGTAGTATATCAAGCCTGAGTAACTTTTTAGTGCTAAGGCCATGTATGACAGCTGACGGAGACGTACCATCTCTGAAAAGAACAGATATTAACCTCTTGTTCCTTGAGGGAGTGGGACTGTTCCCAAGAGCATCTACGAAACAGACTTTAATACACGCCAACTCACAACGCAGAGCCATTGAATCCTCACATGCTGTCCATGACTTGTACGCTGTGAGCGCAAATACCGCTGAGGGATAAAATGAGCCGAGAGAGCATATAGCGGAGATCTCGCACCCACTGGTCTCAAAGACAATGAACATGCTCCAAAACGGCATTGATATTGCCCGACAAAGCTCGCTTGTACAGCTGGGTAAGCACCCGAGTGTTAGCTCATTCGCTCTTACAACTATTTAAATGAAAATGCGAGCATGTAGCACCTGATTTCGCGAGAGCGATTGGGTTCTTACCTGATGTATCTGTGCCTTTGATCACAATCACCCAGGTAGCGCACATGTAGAGGATGGCAATCTGTTTCCTTGGGATTAGACTCAGGACTCACAAAAGCTGGAAGAGAGCTCGGACTCACGACAGCATAACCACCTAGTATATAGAGGACTATCCGCTTTTGATAAAGAGCGTATGTTCTTAGGACAAGAATGGCTAATTCGTACAACCGCATGAATGAATAGACATAAGGGGCACCTTAGCTCGAAAACGCCAGGAAACATAGAGGTGCGCACCTTTCACGGTTCCAATTGTAATCACGCTGAGGAATGTTGACACCATTGATAAGGTTCTACACCTGTGTGCAAGAGTGTTCGTCAGAGGTCGCCAACCTGTCCACAACAAGCTAAGTTACAACTGAGATAAGGAGCTGCGTCAGCTTTAGCTTGAACCGCACCCCGAAAGATTACTTCGTACCGTAGCACCCGCAACAAGATATTTAAAGCTAGCGATAGCTTCGAAGTGTCTGTCAAGAAGAGTCCGTCAACATGGATATTATCTCGTACCTCCGATATCAAACGCAAACACAACAGGTGGAAGGTATCTGTTCTGCTCGACGATGGGGCTGAGTTTTAAGTACGAAATTAAGCATGTAGAAACTCACTAAGAAAAATAGCCGGGCTCCAAGCGACATTTTCTTTGTCCAAACGCTGGAGACCTAGTGTATTACCCCGCATGAACTCAAGATTCATTAAATGACAAGGAATGTCATGCGAACCTCTTCATCGAGAGTCAACATCATGTCGAAGAGGAGGACGGTTGTTGCAATGCCTGAACGATTGACTGGGTCAGATGGACACGATGATGGCTGACTGAAGAGCTGCGCACAGTAGGCATACTACAAGGGATAATTCAACGAGTGGATGCTACGCAATATGAAGGCACCTACCGTTGTGATCATCACATTCCTTGTAACTGTTATATAGCCTTGAATTATACTAGCCATGGCGACCTTGGGGAGGGTGTGAATAGCAACGAGCAAGCACGATATGTTCGATGAGGAGCCCTGATATTCACCAATGTCTAGAAAGTTCTCCTTTCGATTTGCACATGCTTTACGAGTCCCTTGTTCCTACTACAGAGTACTAGATATCCATATTAGTACATGTTTCGTGTTTCACTTCTACTCTGTTCCCATTGTTAATTCTAATTCCTGGAGCTTTTGTCTCAGAGGCATTAAATACCTCTATCTCCATCACTGGGGCTGCCTCAAACTGCCCAAGATTCTGAAAACCTTTTCAGGCAATCAGAGCTGCCATTTAGCTATTTCCGTGATCTCTGTTTAACGGAAAGTGGTAATCCGACTGGATTATTTCAGTCCCGTCTTCAAGCTTCAAGGCGAGGCTTATCGACTAAAGTATACACTGCTAGGCTTTGGACCAATACTGAGTCTATCGTGGTAGTGGGTCGAGAACACCAAGAGCGGCTGACTCACTAGGCTACATCCGTTGTGACTACGCGTCTGAGACACTTACCAGACATCCAAGCAAGTGTGCTCTGCCTCAATCATTTACCACTAGCATACGTAAATACGACTGCTGATAGCGCCACTACACTGCCCTGTGTGCTGGACAGACGAAGAAGATCGGAGGCGAGGGTGACAGAACTCATAAGCGCCGGTCGGGGCCGTGCATATCAGAGCAACTGATTATAGAGTTTGTGTGCACTGCACATACTAAGTTACCCGGAGGTACTCCTGATACATGTGTCAGGCTGTCCTCTGTGTATCCTCTGTGCATCACAAACATCTGCACCGCTGTACGGGCGCGTCGAATTCCATCAATTCCGTTCTATTCTACTTGAGTTTCTTTTACATTACTATAATCTTAGTCTGTATGCCACAGCCGTACATCCGACTGATCTAATGCGCCTTGCTCTTGACCTCTTCATTCGTCTTGGGATAATTCAACATTAGTAAGTTTTACATCACTTGGTGCTGCTGATCGTCTGATCGACTCTGATGATTCGATGCTTTCGACGATTGGGAGCGAGAAAATCCAAACAACTGACGTAAAATGATAGGCTATGTTCTAGGTTTACACTCTGCGTTTCAGTGTTACACAGAGTCCAAGGGGATACAAACGCCGAGCCCATTCTTGTTGCGCCCACAGTGCTCCCGCCCAACTTGATGGGCGTCCATCACGGACTGAGTGGGATTGACACTTCAATATAAGGAGCTTGCAGAGGCTGATCTTCATGAACTTATCTCCTCGAGCCTACCCATCAATCTACTCTCACCTTTTAAATGTCCCGATTCGTTCTTCTGGACGACGCCGATCCCACCATCCAATATGACGGAGAATGGACGATAGACGCCGAACAGTATAATCACCTCGAAAATCCCGTAGCCATTTCTGGTCAACATCGCACAACAGGAAATTCATCACTATCCTTCTCCTTTCAGGGTCAGCTCATGTTCAAGTCTAATGAATACTATCGAGACAAGCTGTTTTGCTGACCGCCGCATACATTAGGTACATACTTTTCCCTGTACGGGACAATGGCGACAACGAATGATACAATTTCGACTATGTCGGCACCGCCAGTCTGGGAATGCACCATAGATGGACATGTTATTCAATCAGCGCCTATACCAACTAACGCGCAAAACCGTTTCACCTACTGCGTAGTGAATGACCTAGAGCCGGAAACGACTCACCAATTCACCTTGCGAGCCCAAGCAACAGAGGCCGCGCCAATCTGGGTTGACAAGTTCCAACTTTTGCCATCGGAAACCCAATACTGGGCATCACTATCCAATTATGATGTCATGCTATCCGGTGGCTTCGACTCGAGCATTCGCTATGGCCCAAACTGGGTACCTCTTCAGGGGAATTCGTATGCCAAGTCGACAAGTGTTTCTGGGAGTTCGCTACAGCTTGATTTCATAGGTGAGTCTGTAGAGACAATCAACCTGTTACTTTACCATCTAAATGGTACTGATAAATTCTCAAGGAACTAAAGTAGCTTGGATTACGACTAGCAGTGGACTCATAGACACCCAATCTCGGGGGTCTTACAGCTTAAACGGGGGCCCACCAATAGAATTCTCCATCGGAGATCAACAACTCCCCAGGGGCCTTTCAACACTCTTCGAGACCGAAGAGCTACCTCGTAACCGACATACCCTCAAGGTGGACTACGAAGGATTCGGGACCCCCTTACTCTTGCATCACTTCGCCATTCAAGCGGGTGATTTCTTCAACCGAGATCCTCGCGCTCTTGGGCCTGCCTTGGATGGTCTCAGAGTTGAGCCGCTACCAGACCCTCCACGGAACCAGCCGTCTGGACATAATGTTGGAGCAATCGTGGGTGGCGTAGTTGGAGGCGTTGCCATTCTCCTTGCGTTGGCGGGAATAGCAGCATGGTCTATCTACCAGAGGAGAAGACGAAGGAGCGCAGAAAAGGTTGAGGAGCGCGTGGAACCGTGGATATATGCTTGGCAGGTGGAAGGGAGGCCAAATGTCTCGACATCTGCGGGTTTAAAAAATGCCATCCACGGTCCTCAACATTCAGCAGGGCCCTCAATATCATCAAGTAACGCAGAGTTACTAGCGACAGCGCCAAGGCCTATATTTTCCAAGTCACAAGTTTCTCGCACGGAGTCTCAGCCTGCTGTACACGAAGGTAGTGTTGATCCTCCTGCATATACTCCAATCCAATGAAACGAGTATAATGTGCCACGAATCTCTCCTCACCGCCTCTGAAAAATGCCCGGGTAACTTGAAGTCGTCGAAGTTGCAATCAGGGACCCCTGATATACACGTGGGTATTTAAAGAATGGAAAGAAAGGGGGAAAAATGAAACTCATCAGACCATTTCCGCTTTTGAGTGATAACACCCGCACGTTCCCGCCCACTGGTTTCGATAGAATCTGCGCTGGAGCTGTCTGATAGAAATAGGAGTCTTCATTAATTAACTACTTACTTTCATAAGTGATACTTTTCTAAATTAAATAGTTCTATGCTGTCTGTATCTAATAGAGTTCAATCTTGGAAAAGGGCAGTCTATGAGAAGCGCAGATTGTGCGCCCTCGGCCCGAGGCCAACGCAGGCGTCCGAAACCACCAATTGCGTTCGCCGCTCGTTATTTACCAGTCTGACGGAGCCAAGGTTATAATCCAACCATATCAGCCCCACCACATCTCATGATGCCTCTCCGCGTCTGCGTGTACTGATCATGGCACAAGCGTAGGAGTCGGCGAGTTTTCCGATCCGTCCTTTACACACAAGCTGCTCCTTGCACGGATACGGTGTCCCCGGTAGAAGATCGTCTAGACAAAGCCCTGAGGTCAGGAAGCATCCAGAATAAAGAAGTGTTGCTGAACTGAGACTTACGAAAGGAATAGGGATCATGGCGACTGCAATGAAAGCAAATATAGTGTTGGCCCACGAGTACCCTAGAGCATCGAACATTTGCACTGTAAACAGCGGGAAGATACCCCCGACAACGTTGCGGAAGAGGCTTTGACCTGCCAGTGCGGATGATGCATATTTGTCATAACTGGATGCACCGAGAATGAGTCGGCCATCATTACTAATGGGTACGATGAGGAGAAGGGTACATACCAGTCCGCTAGGTAGCTGAATACGGCGAGGTAAATAGTAAACATCGACCATAAGTACAACTGTGAGAGGGATGAATGGTCAGTTGATGTTTCGTCAACGGAGTTGAGGCAATGCAACTCACAGTCAAGGAAATCGCCAGAGAGATCCAGTGGATATCTGATCGACAGAACCACGCAAACATAAACATCGATGCAGGGAAGACTATGCCTGCAATGCAGCACATGTACAATCGAGCTTCGACAGAGCGCTTCGACACTTGTTTTCTATCGGAGAAGTAGTATAAATCAAGAAGAACGGACAGGGAAACGGTGGCATAAAGCTTACTGGTATATCCGCTCTTGGACGAGGTTCGTCAACACTCCCAGGAATATCGAAACCCTATAGGCGTGCCGACGAATCAGTGCTGCAATCAAGGGAGACACGAAAGGTCAAATACATCATGGCTACATTGACGGTTCCAACCTGCCCGATGTTAAATCCGTGGATTTCGGTGAACACTGCTGGGACGGAGCTGCGGCATAAACGATTAGCCAAACCAGTCAGAGTACACGAGTACGGAGCTAGACTCACGCGATCATGCAGTAGAAAACGCCCCATGCAAAGCCTATCCATGTCTAGCAAGAAAGTGCAATGGTGAGCCGAAGGGATCGAAAGAACCGTGTTTAAACTCACACTGATGGCAAGAATGATGGGTTCTGTGAAGAACATCACTGGATGCTATTCAGGACCTCTGCGACGGCCGGGCGGAAGGCAAGACACGCACCCATTGGTCGGGTTATGGACACCCATAGCATCGTGCGCAGATTGACTTTTGGCAGCATGTCTGGCATTGCGGCCTTCTCCTTCAGTGACTTGCTGGCTTGCTTCCTGGCAATCACCGTGGCTCGTGTCTCCCGCATGACTAGTAAAAAGATAAATCCTAATACCCCACCAAATCTGGAGTCGAAAGAGGCGTAAGCAACCAAATCAAGCTCCAAAGGGTGAGGGACACGTACATGAGCGAGATCCATTGGATCCACTTCCACTGCAGCCGGTCGTTCATTTCGACCCATCCACCAATGATCGTTCCGACACCATTTCCACCGAATGCGAGGATAGTGTAGATGCTCATTGGGAGGCCACGTCTACCAGCATATCAGTAATGAATATTCAAGGGTGAGCCGAAGCAACGCACTCTTGAGCCACCCAGATATCGGAGATGGTCCCTGCCACCATAGTAGCCCCTCCCGATCCTGCTGCACCCTGAATGAACCTTGCCAACGCGACGATCTGATAATTAGGAGATCTTCCGAGCGAGCTGTTAGGAGAAGCACTATATATTGGCAGTTGCACGTACAGGGCTATCGCAACGTGCATCAAGAGAAAGACAGCCAGTGAGCAAAGATAAATAGGCTGACGACCGAATTCTTCGCTGAAAGCCGAGGTGAAGAGCGGGAAGACGCCAAATCCGACGACGTAGGTTGTGAGACCGATTACTGCCTGTGCTCTGCTACAATCTAGGTCCCGCATCATCGAGGTGAAGCCCATGGTGTACGACGTCGTGGCTGAAGCTAAAAATATAATGGGTGAGATCGATACCATCGCTTCAGGGCAAAATGTCTGCTTACAGACTAGCAGTGTGAAGAAGCAAGCTACCCAGGTGAAGATCCATTTTCGCGTTCTTGAGAGCTGCAATATAGCTGGAGGAAGCTACGACGTATGTCAGGGGAGAAAAATGCATATGGAGGAAGTTAGCAAACCGTCTCTGGCGCGAGCTTTATGGGCAAAGATGGGCATGACAGAGGGGATTGTGTCCCGACAGTGACTGGAGTCATTCCCTGTGGCATTCCGAGGTTCGAAGCTCTTGATGTCGAAATGCGTTCGAAGGAGCTTGGTTATATATCCTGCTGGAGGGTTCGGCATCACTAATCAGACCCACGCGCTAGAAAAAAATTGACATACGCGACGTGCTCTCTTTCCTCCCCCACTGCAACACGGAACACATTTCTGCAATCCGAAATGATTGCAGAAAGGCAAGAACGCCATGCCGATGTCTGTGGAGGTAGCAATATGACTCCAGTTTGAGATTAATCATCCCATTCGGCGTGGATTGCTGAGCCCCAAACCCATTGCATGAAAGTATGTGAGTAAGGAAGGATCTGGTCCTTTCGGAACGTCAACGGAATCAGACCGGCAAGCTAAGTTGGGGGTTGGCACAAGGTTCCATTTCTCCGTCTTCCCTGGGCCTATACGACAGTCTTGCCCCAATCATTAAGTTTTAGTGGTTCGGGTCTTGGAGGAAAGGGTCTGGGTGGTCTACGTTCGGCGCTTTGGTGTGCCTCGAGGTGATTTAGACTCGGAAATGTGCCTGACTCGGAAGGGTCGGCGGCTTGGACCCTTGTTAAAGGTTTTGCAGCATGTCTGTAAAGAAGCGATGTCATTTCTTGACAAGTGGAAGGAAGTCGACGAACACACACCAGGAAGAAGGCCTGGATATACTTTTGTCACACCTTTAACCTCACAAGATTCGGCGCCTGCCCAGGTGCGCACCGTACGCTGTTATTGCGACCGTGTGTTGGCGTGCAAATCCAAGATACACATTTTGACGACACTGATAACTCTCAGTCTAATGTTGAGGATTCAATCCTATGTAGTAACATACCTATCTGACTCAGGATATGACGATGGTGGTGGTTGGTGACAAGTGGGATAGGGGCCAGGTTGAGCAGCGTGGAAATTGGAATTGCTCGGCACCTGTAGCACTCCTTGCAAGCTCCCCGACGGTGCTCCTGAGTTTCATTTGGCCCGAATGGCTTAGACCGCTACGCCCAAGGACTCTTACTTCCAATGGCGAGCAAGACCTACTCTGGCAACTGTCTCTGTGGCGAAATTGCTTTCAGCATCGAAGGAGAGCCATTCCACTTCGTTATCTGCCATTGCTCGAACTGCAAGCAGTCAGGAGGCGGGGCATTTCAAGCAAATGGGTTCTTTAAACCCCAGGTAAGTAGACTACATCTGAGGGGCATAACAGCACTAAACCTCTTCTGAATTTCTCCCAGCAAGTAAACCTTACGAAAGGTCGCGATGTGGTCAAGGACTACGTCGACGCGAACACGAAAAGCGGGAAATCCATCACACGTTCTTTCTGTCCAAATTGTGGGACCTCGCTCTTCATTACACCAACTGCGAGTGGTATTGCCATTGTTCATGTGGCTAATATCAAAGGGAGCGAGAATTGGGGTGCGTTTCTCTAAACCTACGACCACGTTTTTGTCATCTCATCAGGGAAATGCTTCTTTCTAGTTCCAAAGAAGGAATCCTTTGCCGAGTCCAGGTGCTCATGGATTAAAGAGATTGAGCTTCTTTCTAAGAAGCAATCCAAGCTGTAATTTGTTCGAAATAAAGTTAACTCACCCCACCTCTGAAAACGTGCCCTCCGAGATGCAAGGGCCTCCCGGTGTCCGTACCGGGTCAGTAATGGTGGTGCTACGAGCCCAGTGAGGGTGGACACGTAGATACTGTAAGTTTGAAGCTTGCTCTAGTTCTCGACTAACAACATCGCCAACCTGGTTATTTATCGCAACCGGAGCCAAGAGCCAACATTTTGCAGGCATTTTTAGACGGACGGAGACGGTACCAATCGCTTTGGACGAGTCCCTAGGTACACAGCTCACAGGATTGTTAGTCGTGAATCAATGCCCCTTTGAAGCCTCACTGTCAAATCAACGGGCAGCGGGTATACTTTACCCGTGCCTGCCATCAACGGGCTCGGTTTCACCAAACCTGAATGCATTCTAATATAATACACTACTGCTATTCTTTCTACTAATATTCCCTCCAGGTTACGTCTCCGAATTGACAGTACTCATGCAGCTCCTAGCTCGACGGCAAACGCAACACCCAACTTTGTGAATTCAACGCTGTGGCTCCAGCTGAATCCTTCAAGGTCAACGGTATCATTGACGGTGTGGATGAAGGGGTTTGAATCCCTAAGAGCACTCTCGAAAGGGAATGCGGAGGGGTAGCCTTCTCGGAACCAGCTGGCGTGGTCGGAGCAGCCGTATCCACACTGTATTGCAAAGGTCAGTCAGCATAGGTGGAACATCAATTCGAGCTAAAACGTACTGGGTTGCTGGTGATCCAAGGAATGTTGAGGTACTCATCTACAAGGGAGCCAACGAAATCTGTGAGGCTCGAGTCCACAAAGTCCTGGGAATCCATATCGCGCATCAGAAGAAGCAAATTTGGGGCTCAAAACGCGTCGACATACCGGGATCAAGCCCACAACTTCCTCAGTGCCAGGCTTGGTGCTAAAATGACAGAAGGGTCAGTAAAAGGTAAGTTTCGACGATAATAAGACATACTAAGCAGTCATATCCAGCTGCAACATCGCCTTGACCTGGACACCATCTGTTCGGTACTTTCTGGCTACAGCCTGGCTGCCAAGCAACCCAGCTTCCTCTGCAGCGTACCAGTGGAATTCGACGGTCCTAGTTGGCTTGAACCTGGTGCTAACAAGAACCCTGAAGATCTCGAGCAAGTTTCCGGTTCCACTACCATCGTCGTCAGCCCCTGGGGAAGGTGCAGCCGCAGTTCTGTCGCCGCGGTTGATGGAGTCCATATGGCCTCCAAGGACGATGATAGGCTCATACGGGGAGGTACCGGGAATGTTAGCGATGATAGAACTTTGAACGTATGTGTTGTTGAAGAGGCTGACGGTAGCCCCGCTTTCTGGGTAGGCATTGATGAACTAGGGATATTGTGATGTTATGAAAAAAGTTTCGGCGCTGAAAACCTTTACTCACATCTTGGACGGTGTCTCTGATCCATACAGATGCTGCAGCGCCGGTTGGTGATTGGTAGTGGCGATTGAAGAACGAGGTCAAGTTTGACGAGTATTGTTGCATATTTTCCACCGAGATTGCGTCGAAGAGAGCTTTGACCTCGCTAATACGAGACGGGGCATCATCTGCAAAACAAATCATTCAATAGATGACGGATCACAGAAATGAGTAGGCCTTACAGGTTGCGGGAATGATTCTCCTCGAGTTGATAATTGCAGCTGGATTACTTGGATCGTAGAACTCGGTAACATCAAACTAGTAACACGGTCAGAATCGTGTCGAAAAACAAGAACTAACGACACCTACGAATCCAGTATCCTCTTTGATCAATTCAGAAACTTCGTCGAACGTCTTCCATTCGGGCTCGACACCTTCTTGCAAGCTGATCAAGCGCAAGCCATTTGCAGACTTCTGGCGGAGCTCAGCCTCGGTTATCCCTGCGAGGCAGCCTGAGATGAGCACCGAAAGTGTAGTTAGGGTGAGGAGGGAGTTGAACACCTTCATTTCGAACCTGATGCCAACCAACCACCCACCGAAATTTCCTTTAACTAGCTGGGGAATAAGCCGATCAATACGAATGGAAGAAGAAGTCGGCAAAAATACGTACTGTAGCAATGCGTGAACGCGTGAAGAGGTGCTGCGTAACAAAGAAGTTGGATGAGGAATGGCCATAAGTGGACACATGTTCAATTGGAACTCGGGGAACAGAACAAGTGACTTCAAACCATACGATCAAAGGTGCGCCGCCAATGAGGCATTATTGTTGTAGCCATGTGGGAGTTACTTGGAGAATGAATCATATCAACGCGTCCTCGCATATAAAGGCTTCTTGAAACCGTTATCTTAGTGCTGACTGCTTTTCGCGAAGTCGACCGCGGGAGAGAGGCTAGCTTAGCCCACGCTGTGTATCTCCAACTGGGACCAGCGTCCGGTTCTTTGCTAAATACAGCTGGCTCTCCATGTATCTGGGTTGATGTTGTCATGGTCAAGCGGATGGCAAGAACCAAGCAATGTCATGACATAGATTCAGACCTGTGCGGGGCCATATGGATCATTCACTACGCAATGAGCTTTGTCCATGACGAGGGATTTCCAGGACGTAAATAACTTGGATTGTTTCACAGTTTACAGTTTTTCGGATTTTCCCGGTCCCTTTCATTGCATCACCCACCACAAACAGCACCACAAACAGTTTCGATTAGTCCGCCCACTGGAAGACAAAAACAAAATATTTTTGCCTCTGATGCTCGCTCGGGCTGTTATATCATTTGCAGAACTGTGTCGTGTAATTTACCAGGCAATGAATGTTCGATCAAGTATTCGCAAATAGTAGGAGATGCGAAGTGTGTCCAATCTTGGGATCGTCGTAGAGTACAAAGTCTGAGCCATCTGTTAGATCATGCCGTGCCTCAGGGAAGTTGTCCCGCTGAAGCGCTTCATCCACAATATCTGCTTCATCTTGCAGCGTCGGCGATGGCGCACCTGCCTTAAGTTCAGGAGTAATAGTGAATTGGCCAAATGAGTCGAAGTCGATAGAGCTGAACTGAAGGCGTAATGGTGACATCTGGGTTCTGTGGCGAGGTGAAAACCGAGCTGCATATATCTGACCATTTCTCGCTGGGATCAGTTTGCTCGGCGGTGTGAAGAAATGTCGATGGCGAGCAAAATTCCTTTGAAGTAGGCGATGGGGAGCGAAAAACGTCCAATGGAGGTGAAGCCGAGCGGAAAAGAGCCGGTGATGGGTCATTGAATGTGATATCGGAGGATGTCGTCCTATCCATACTGACAAGCTCCTCCGGAACTGTCAAGTCGACTGCAACTTTCGAGACGTATTTGGAGTGGAGGGTCTGCGACTCCACAAGTGCTTCAACGAGCGCCCACTGCGCATCAGGTGAGGTACTCTGCTCAACCAATTTCTGCCGCACTACCATAGCCTGATCCAGAAGAGGAAGCGCTTCTCGGTAGCGCTTGCAGGATCCCAAGTAACAGGCGGTGTTGTGGAGGGAGTTGGCCAAGTCGACCTCGAGTTTCCCTGGATTAGCTTTTGCCAAGTCGCGACGAATCTTGAGGGCTTCGTGACTTGGGATGAGCGCTTCCTGGTGCTGGTTGGCGTTGGCTATATAATGAGCGTAGTTGTGGAGGGAGCCGGCAAGTTGAGGCTGGAAGATATCTGCATCGAACAGCACCAACCGGCGGCGAATGGCAATGGCTTCCTTGATCAGTGGAATGGGGTCGTTATCCATGCGAGGTAAATCACCGAGGCGGCACGCTAGTGCATGAAGGGCACTTGAAAGGTACCCTTCATATTTGGTAGGGTCGCTTGCCGAAAGTTGTCGATAGAGCCGAACTGCTTCCTGCATTGGTTGGAGGGACTCTTTATGTAGCCCGAATTTGGAGAGATACTCGGAGCAATGGTAGAGGGAGTCTGCAAGCTCAGGCTTGAACACGGCGGGATTCTTGGAGACCAGTCGCTGGCGGATTGCAACAGTTTCCAGAATGATGGCGACGGCGTGCTTGTACCGCTTTCCCTGGCTCAAATCGCATGCCAAGTTATGGAGAGACCATGCAAGGGATCGTTCGAACCTGTCACTGTCAACTTTCACCAGCTCGCGAAAGGCTGCGACTGACGACATAGCCACTTGTAGGGCTTGTTCGTGCTGACCGAGCTTCGTGAGAATGACATTTTGGATGTGTAGTATCTCCGCTAAAATTTGGAGAGCCTTTTCCTTTGCAGACTCCACAAGTCGGTAAGCGACGTCCAATCCCTCTTGGCTAAAGCGCAGTGCCTCTTCAAATCGATTGTGTTTCTCCAGGCATGAGGAAAAGACGTGGAGTGATAAAGTAAGCTCGACCAAATCTGCTGGACTAGACTCATTGGAATGAGTCCGGCGGTATAGCTTTGTAGCTTCTTCGGCAAGGGAGAGCGCTTCAGGGTCGCGTTGGGCCATTGTGAGGCAGCTAGCCATAGCATAGTACATCTTGGCCGTCTTCTTCAGCATGTCTTAATCCAAATCCACACTTGAAGCATCCTGAGCATAGAGAAAAAGGCCAATAATGAAAGTTAGAAAAGATATAATAAGCCTTACAAGGTACGCACCAATAACCAGTTCCGTAAAGAAACAATGTCTACGACAGACCCAAATGCCGCCATTACCTCGAGCAATAGGTGAGGGTTGAAAACTAATACATCGAGAGCGAGGTCCAGAAGTGGCTTCTCCAGCGCAACACCTTTGGCCTGCACGGCTCGAAAGTGCTCCTCGACGAACCGACAGGCATACCATAGCTGTTCAGGGATATACATAGACGCCTTAGTTAATACAGGCAGTTGCTGAATTCGAAAAGGCAGTTTCCACATGCGTTCCTCCAGAGAATAGCCCAATACCGGGACGTTCAGCTGAGTGAGCTCTGTCTTGATAGTAGAAAGGGAATGATGGAGTAGCGTGAGATGATGGGCTTGTTGATCCAAACGGTACGGCGTCGGTGCGCGTTCCATTAAGTACTCCTGTACCGAAAGGTGAAGGAGGCGTAGTGGTTTTGAAGGTGCCGTGGGGGAATATCCTTGGAGAAGAGGCCGCATGAGGGTGCAGAAGATCTGAACATCGCTTGCAGTGAGTCCGCTCGATGCGTATAGGAAAGCGAGCCCGTCAGTGGATATGGGTTCCTTTAATGTAACCAGAGCCCCCATGATGAGCCAGTACCGCCTCATGAACTTTGGATCCTCCCACGGCAACTTGGAAAGAATCTTTGAGTAGAGATCGTCCAATTTCTGTGCTGCGTTCTTGCTTCGCAACCAGTAAATGCTTTCGTTCCGAATGATGTGTTGGAGTTCCTCCGCTGGATCCAAGGCATTTTCGATGTGGTTGAGGACGGTTGCGGCCCACAGAAACACCCCCTCTGTTTTGGCTACGAAGGCTTGAATGAGTTCTCGAGAGATCCATCCGTCGGGAAGAATTTCCTCCAACCGCTGCCGAATGTAAATCTCTAGGTCTTCATAGTTAGAGGACCCTGTGAGAGGTATTGATAACCGTCGAATATGGGGCTGGTTCTCCAAGGATTGCAATACACGTCTCTCCGGTCGAGTAGTTGCAATAACACGAAAGTGGTGAGGAAGGCGTGGTACAAGGTCCCGAAGGATCCTCAGAATCACAGTGACATCCTCTATGCGCAACTCATCGAGAGCATCAATGATGACGACAAATAGGGGCCTGTTATTTAGACCTCGACAGGCTGGAAGGATGATTTCGTTGAACTGGCGAACGGGGGGCGCGTTTGCCAATGTTCTGTCTTTGATGATCGTTTTCGCGACGATACGTTTGACGTCTTCGCTAGAGTAGCACAGCCCACGAATAATTGCCTCTAGGATATCGACAGCTGAGGGTTGTTGGTTCCATTGGCCAGAGAAAATGCTAGCAAAAAACATTTTCCCTTGATTGAGTTGCTGGCATATGGCGTGCGCCAGCGCAGTCTTTCCACTTCCAACCCCATCCTCAATTAATAGCATGCTTCCAGTGCCACTGGCAGGAACCTCGTTAAGCCACGTAAAGACTTCTTCAAGATGTTTTGTGCGTGTCCCAGGGATGCAAGCCCGATAAGGATCCCAAGAACACGCGCTTGCGTCTGTTAGGTGTCGTAACGCGTCTTGTATCTCAATTTCTGTAGCTATTCGCGCAAATGTGTGAGTCACCCCCACAGAGCAGATAGAGTTGACGCACAAGAGTGATTGTGAAAGTTCGTTGTGAAATGCATATCCCTCCCAGCAACCTGCATTTGGGCATTTTCGAGCACGACATTGGAGGCATTGGATAGGACCTCTGCATGTGCTATAGGAGTTGCGTCTTGAGATCGCCCAGATCCTTGAGAAGGGATATGAGATCTCACCGTAGTGCTTTGGTGAAACCCCGAGTCTCGATTGCTCTCCAAGATCACTGCTTTCAAGCCCAAGAGAGTTGCTTTCACTTAACAGTGTAGCTTGGAGATCGCCGACAGAGCCTCCTGGCGAAATTAAGCATCCATGATTGGATTCAGGTAGTAAAGGCGCTCACGTGGACCACTTTCTCCCTGAAGAATCGACATTACCGCCAGGTCTGGAACGGTGTTGGGTCGTCCTGATAGCCAATTGGGATTACGCCCCATGTCGCCCCGGCCCCTGGCCTTCTTTGTTCTCTGCGTGAGAAATTAGGACCAATAGTAAGAATCGACAATATAAACAGCCGTTGTGGTCACGTACGACTGGGGGCATCGTTGCATGCAGGTTTCAGGAAGATTGGACTCAACCCCAGCGCTAGGGTGTAGAGTTGTGAGGAGCAAAGGATTACTTGTTTTGCTGTTCAAACCTGTGCATATAGTTCAAGCGGAGACAGAACCTGACTGCTGTGGGGACTACCTGCACCGCCTGGCGAGCGGTTGGAGCGCTGGCGCTTATCATAACCTCTCTCAACTTGAAATATTGTGGGCTAACACTAAAAATGACAGCGTCGGGAGTTGGAAATATCTTCCTGTTAGATGTTAGACGGCATTAAATGTGAATCATGGCATGATATATGACCAAGTAGGTATAGACACTACGCTCACCGCATCGATAAATTTCCCCTCTGCGACGAAGTTGGAAAAGATGCTGGTGGCGGAATGGGCGGTCGTCGGGAAGTCCCGAGGACCCCAATAAGTAACAACGCCAAATACTCTACTCTAGACAGACGATGGTCCACTCAGCGCGGATTGCGTTGAGAACTGACCTTCCTTCTCCATCTATTTTCTACCTATTTGCGACATTGAATTCTGTGTTCTTTCACAGAAAATAAGCGTTTATTTCTAGCGCCCAGAAATTCATCCTAGAATCTACCATTCTACTATGCTTATCTAACAGCCCCCTGTTTCAATTCTCGACGCTCCCTTCCATGGCCTCTTTTGATCAACCGCCCAAATGGCCTTCTTTGTATAATCCGGGACTGGAGGTACTCAATGTCCCAGACTCAGAGCCGATTCAGCCGGGTGGTGCATATATTCATCATCCTAGTGGTGCGTCGTATGGCTTCTAGGACCATTGACCCAGAAATAGTAACAGTCGGATTTCAGACGTCTTTCGCTTCACGCTCTACTGGACATTACTATTTAATACGCCGTTATTTTTTATCTGTGGGGCATATGCCTTCTGGAACTACACCATCCCACCTTCTACTCGGCTGCCCCGTCGATCCACTCTCTCAACGTCAATGAACGGTGATGGAAATTCAACATACCAGTTAGTCCCGATCGCGCCTGCTTCCCCGGTGACATTGCACAATAAGGAGGCTCCAGCACCTCCTTCCAAACTTCCTCGAATAAACGAACGACGCTCGCGGGTGGCATTCGCTGTCATCGTACTTCTGACATTCCTGGTTTCCAGCTTAGCTGGATCTGTTGTTGCATCTGCGGTGCTTGGCTTTGCTGCGACTGGGATGTATCGTGCGGGTGATTTCAACATGTCTACGTGCGTGTTCTTATCCACTCGATCTCTTGTTATCTGACTGGAGGAGCACCTTTCCAGGTGGACCCCGTTCTTACTCGCTGTTCTACAAACATTGATTGGGCTATTAAGGCAAGTCTTCACCTATTCTTCTGGGCCCTCGAAGAATTCAACCCCTCTCGAATAGTATATGGCCGTCTATCATTAAAGTCATATGACTTTTGTCTCCCAATTGAAGTTGGCCTTTCAGAAGTATCTGGACGTTGGGTCTAGCACCATTGGGCGCCTGTTAGAGTTTATACCTGTGGCCTCACTTACAGAACACCCCTTGTTTTGAGCACACATCTCACTGTCTGTGCCAGATTTCACTCTCCGGTTCGCGGAAAAGAGGCACCTAGAGCCTACAAGAGCATCTCTGAGCCTGTACCTGCCCGTGGCGTTTTTCATGCCATGTATGGGAGGGATATCACTTCTCGATCTCCAAAAGCGGGTCAGGGACGCCAGAACTCGACTCGGGAGCAATGAAATCGGGAGCCGGATGAATTTTGATAGGTCTGGAAAGGAGACTCGAGCCCGTCTTGTTCAACGGAATGAGGGTGCATGCCTGAGGTATCTGAAAGACCAAGGAATTCCGCAGTGAGCTCATGACTGCAAAATATTCCAGACCTGTGCTGAAGGTCAGTAAGTACGATCGATCGGTGCAAGAGAGAAAGTGCGAAGAGACGACTCCTGAATGCAGTGTTTGGCTCGCATAAACCTTTTGTTCTTTCAAAAGTTACTACATAGAATGATCTGCAAATGCTATGAGGTTATGATACATTTACGGCGGCGTCTTGTTTGATTGTGATAGGAATAGCTTTTCTCCTCTTTTCTCCTATACTAAACGAGATCACCATCTCGCTATCTAAACACCTCCGACCACAGTTCGTTGGACCTGTGCTCGTACCTGCCAGGTCCTGCCCTGTCCTGCTGGCATTCAGAATACAGAATAACAGTAAATCATTACAATCAGAGTCTGGGACTCGACTGTATTCTACTGTATTGGTAAAATTATTTACCATCAGAAAGCCACAGCTCAAAGTGCATCAGAACACCTCATTTAGTGTCGAAAGAGAAAGGAGGAATTGGTCAACTCCTTGAGTTCCATAGATTCTGACCAATATTACTGGACGCCGCCGAGTTCCACAGGCCAGCAAAGTTCATGTCAAGCTATATCAGCGCTTTCGTGGATCTCGGACTGCGGATAGCCCCGACGCCTGAGTGAAAGCATCAAAAATGCCTTAGAAATATCTTTAAATAGTGATTTTGTTAGGGCCCCGCGGCGGATCTCGGGGTCCCATCATCAATCTCATTTAAGTACTGGTTGATCGTCCGTGATGCTATGATAGCCATTACTTAGATTTGAACTGAAATACCGCAACCTGGAGTGATGAGGTGAAATGGTGGAAGTCTGGCCCTTGTTAGCGTCACACAGCATTGACATAGTGTCCACAGAATTGCCAGGCTGCGAAGAACCAGCAGATCTAATTACAATGGGCAGGAGAGCTATGTGTGACTTTTTGTGGCATCTTTTGAGCGATCTATGCGGCAAATGAACTCGGGAATGGAGTCAAGTGGCACTATCAGCGATCATTCTGTACGGTTGCAGTATACGGACGAGAGTAGCTGAAGCGCGCCTCGTGAGGCAAGTTGTACTCGTTTAGGGATAGCGCGTTCGCATACTGCCGCTGGGAGGAAATGGAGCTCTATGGACGTCTCATTGATAGGAGAGCCCAAGAAAGGGGGGTTGAACTGAGGAGGTGGCCGTGAATAGACGATATGAGTGGTGAATATATACGAACAGTGCTCACTCATGTGATCAGGTGCATTCAAAGAAGTCTGAAATCTGATGCTGGGACTCGGAGCTTGTGGATGATATATGTCGTACAGTTGGATTGATGCGAAATATGTAACTAATGTACAAGAGCGAATGAATGGACAGGGGAGGGATCGTCGAGTAGACTGTTATACATACAAAAGAGAACGAAAATGTTATTGTTACTGTTACATACAATCGAAAAGCAATAAATAAGTATGTGTCTGAGAAGACGAAGTTTGTTACAATTAGATGTTACACACAGCTAAACCTATGACTGTCCAGGGAACGGTGTTTTAACGTACAGAGAGTCCGCGTCTACATATGAATAAAGATAGAATAGATAGGAATAGATAAAGGAGAACAGGATAAGAGAATGTTGAAGATAAATAAAGTACAGAACGGTGGAATGGTTGAAGGACGAAAGTGATGAGGGGTCGTGGTATTTATCGTGCCTAACGTGTTGTTGTTCAGAAAGGAAGGAAAATAGGCCTTGAATGTCATGCCGTGATCATGAAGCCAACATGTCGACGAGGCGGAAAAGAAAGACATAACAAGCCCAATGAGTAGAAGACGAAGTTGAAGAAGAAGCGGAAAGAGGTACGTGTCTAATGAATGGATGGGGGGCAGGATTAGAAGGGGTAGAGAGTAGGATAAGCGAGTTGGTCGCTGTCCAAGGTGGTTCCAACCGATTGTTCGTGTCCGATAGCATAAGAGTTTGCCGGATAGTAGCTGTTCGATATATACATCGGACTAATCCATTGGGTAGTAGGTGTCTGGATCTCCCCAACGGAAAGCGTAGGCAAAAGGTTGATGTCGCCAGTGTCGTAGTCGTAGTTCAGGAGTTCTGGTGAACAGGCGGAGTTGGTAAAGATCGGTGCCAATGGTATGCGCTCGTCATGGACGACAGGTGAGGTGTGATATGGAGCGGCGTAGTATGTAGAATCGCTCTGCTCTACAGGGAAGGAGCCGTCGAAGTTATAGATGATGGAATAGAGGGGATCACGCGACCGCTCAGAGCTAACGGTGAGCTCGTATATGTCCTGAATAACAACACATTGGCGGAGTTCTGAGAATATAATCAGTCAACTGTGAACAATACTCAGGGGATTAGAACATACCAGAGATCCTGGAGGCAACACTTCCCCAGTATTTGGGAAGGAGGGTCGTTCGGAAAAGTGAAGGGCGTGCGGTGGCTTCAGACACAGGCTCTAGGTCCGTCGACTCCTCGAAAAGGAGCTTATGGTCCTTCTGCACTCGGTACACGCACTCGTACCGTCCATTTGAAGCCAAGAGTGATGAGCTGACGGTGACCGAAGGAGTGTAGTAGCAGGCGGGCAGAGCGGTCGACACAGAGATGCGGCGTTGCCACTTCCATGCATCGGGACCAGTCAGGACAGGGGAGTCGGTGAGGCCCGATTCGTCAAGATCAAGCGTGAACGACGTCGGGGAGTCCCGACCGGTGCTGGCGTAGTAGTCACCGCTAGCCATGAGATCAATGTGAACATAAGCGTGGGGCCAGGAGGTGTGAACGGTGGCAAGGGGCGAACGGCGATCGAACTCGTCAGCATAGTTCAAAGGAGTGACTGGGTAATCATAAGGGTCGACGAGAGTCAGCGAGTCAATGGACAACGAGGGTGTGACGCCAGATGCAGTACCAGAGGATGGCGAAGATGGTGCTGCAATCGCAGTGTTAATACGAAGGTCGGGTAGTACCCTGGTTGGAACCGTAGGACAGGCCTGGCTCGCACCGAGGCGATCGGGAGAGTCAAAGTCCCGCGAGCAGATCAAACGAATGACTAGGCAAACATGAGCACGAAGCTATTGCGTAGTTTATAGTGGGCCTACCTCGCTCTTCCGTGCAAGTCTCGCGCAACTGCTGAAGGCGGCTACCGACCTGCTTGGGTGTTCGTTGGGCGCCTGTCTTGTTTTTGATGTAGCACGAGATGAACGCGTTTCGCTTAGGAAAGCGACGCAGTAGGCGCGGGTCCTTCGAAGAAGTAGGGCGATAACGCTCAAGGGCTAATGAATATGAATAAGACCGGAACGATAGGTATTTGGAGAGAATGTTACCTTCGAGCAATGCCTCCTCGAGGAAATCAGGCCAAACGGCTTCTTTTTTTTCTTTGAGTGACTTCCAGGTCTTGCGACCAGTCTTGTGCTTGTGGACGGGGGAGTACTGCGTGGGACTAGTGGAAGCGATGTGGACAAAGTCGGCGATGGAGGATGTGGTGTAGAACTGGTTGCGTTGAGCGAGGGCAGAGCTGGTGGGAGACATTGGCCGCATAGTAGAATGATCGTGTCGGTGAAATGAGCGTAAAGACAGAGTGTTCTGGACGGTGGGCCAGGTAGAAAGCTCCGGGGAAATGGAGCTACACACTGTTGGTTATTATACAGAGGTGTTGCGGTGCTGCCAAGAGATCTTAAATCGACCATTCAAGATGGTCGGCCGGGACGCAAATCAAAAAGCCACCACAAGGCCTTTCCCGATCTAGTATATGAGCGCCTTTGGGTTAAATTGAGGTTTTAGGTAGATCTCGCGAAGGTTTTAGCCACTGTTCCTGACTTCGGGTAAGCTGAAGTCACCGGAGGCCTACCACTCCTCGAACAAAGGTGGTTCCGTCACGGAACTACCTTTGTTCGAGGGGCAGCAGGGAGCAGCTTGGACCGTACTTTTGGGTAATAAAGTGGAGAACCCACTTAACATCATTTCCAAGCCTTGTGAGCCGAAAGCATCTCCTAGATCGTTTGCTATTCACTATTCGGCCCTGCGCTATGAATCGAATCCGGAGATTTCCCACTTTATATTTAGCGAATTGGGCTGAAAGTATACTAAATTATTGGTCAAACCACAAGTCAGACCTCGAAATCTGTGAATTCTGATCCCCACTGTCATCTCTGTCACCCCTATCTGCTCCTTGCCCTGTCACCCAACTAGGATCAGCAAGAGGGGGTGAGCATGAGAGCCCAGTACGCTCTGTGATGACCTGTGATGACGGTCAAATCTGGAACCGCCTGAACACTGGGAAGACCCGCTTGATATTTTCACCCCGAAACGCAGTGGTGGAGCATGTCCTTTGAAGTGCTTTAAGCCGAATAAAAGGGTGCACCTGGCTCCGATGGCGATAACGACATAAACGGAAGGGAGCACGGACACATTGGGAAACGGAAGGAAAATGTGTGATGTAGTTGTGGCTGTGTTGCTTGGTCCTGTTGGGATCAGGGGTCGTCGACTTCCAGATTTAGCAGTGACAATTTTGGCTGGCAGGCGCGTTCCGAGCCGAGTTAAAGTTTAGCGCTTGCAATTGGGACTTCTACTCTGTTATTACTCCCTGAATTGATTCAAAATGGATCCGTTGGCCGGAATGGACGATTCGTCTACTGACGACGAGACTTCGTCGCAGACAACTGAGGACGATCCTCAGGTACCAGAGCAACACACCCAAAGGCCACCACCACCGCCCATTGTCCAACCTCCACCCCCTGCCCCTTCTGCATCGAATGTACCCCGAGAAAGACCCCATTATCAGGAGCGTCACGTTCTCAGAGGTCATACAAAGTCAATCTCAGCTGTCAAATTTAGCCCCGACGGCAAGCTGCTTGCATCTTGTGGTGTGTATTGGATATTCCTAAGATTCTCGATGTTGTTTCGTTATGAATGTTTCACTCACTCTGCCTCTCTTCTTTCTCTTTTGTGTCTCGAATGTAGGTGCAGAAACTGTGGTTAAACTTTGGTCACCGGAGACTGGGGACTTCATCCGTAATCTGGCTGGGCATACCGAAGGTCTGTCGGATGTTTCTTGGTCCTCTGACAGCGCGTATCTTGCCTCCGCTTCGGACGACACTACTATCCGAATATGGAGCGTAGAAACGGTTTGTTACGTGCAGACTCTTACGAACCTGCTTGCTGAATCAACGATCTTGCCAAGGGTATAACACGGAAGGTGCTCAAGGGTCACACCAAATGGGTGTTCTGTCTAAACTACAACACGACCTCCAATCTATTGGTTTCTGGTGGCTGCGACGGCGACGTGAGAATCTGGAACGTGGCTCGAGGTATGCACTACCCCCCAAACCCGTCCTTTCTCGCCCACTCATATTCATAAAACTTTTTCTCCGTCACCACTCGATTTTCACTTCTTGCACGGTAGGAAAGTGCATGAAAACCCTGCATGCACATCTAGACTATGTCACCGCCGTGCACTTCAACAGGGACGCGAGTCTGATCGTGTCCTGCGCCCTAGACGGGCTGATGTGAGCCAATCACCTCTTTCTGCCGCGAAATTTTCAGGCCTTCTAATCGAATCCTCTTCGCTGTAGTCGAATATGGAATGCAAGCAACGGTCAGTGTCTAAAAACCTTAGCCGAGGGCCACAACGCCATATGGTTAGTTCTATTACATGGCATGGCTCGAATTGATAAGGGCCACGCATATCTAATCTATTACAATCTACTCATAGCCAACACGTCCAATTCTCTCCAAACTCGAAATATATACTCTCAACGGCACACGATAGTGCCATCCGACTATGGGACTATCAAAGCACACGCTGTCTCAAAACCTACACCGGCCACACCAATTCCAAATACTGCATATCGGCCTGTTTTAGCGTAACAGGTGGGAAATACATCGTCGCGGGTAGCGAAGATCACAAAACATACATCTGGGATCTCCAAACTCGGGAGATCGTACAGGTGCTCGAAGGACATAACGGTATGCCTTCTTCCTTTCTCCGTTTCCAAGATGCCACGTTTTTAACATGGTGCTTCTCTTCGTCGTTGCATTCAGATGTCGTGGTCGCCGTTGCAGTATGTCCTCTTCGCATTTGATTCGGTTTGTGGGATGTTCTTAATGACGTCTCTTCTTCTATTTGCGACAGACACACCCAACGGACAATATGATCGCCACTGGCTCAATCGAATCTGACCTCACGATCCGGATATGGATCGATCGTGGACCCCGGTCGGCGGCCTAACCCACTCGATCCATATCCTTCCCTATCGTCTAATAACCCAAATCTCTGCAATTTTCCCGATACCTCGCATACCTAAGCACTAAAAGAACGTTGATCGTCCCGCCGACGTTCTTGTACGTCACCATTTTCTATTATCTTCCGGGTTCCGCGCACGACCGCGACCATTTTCATTATATCCCTCCCCTTCACGATGTATTCCTAGTATGTAATGGCTAGATGTATTTCTATGTTGTACATTTTCCCATCGCAACGACTTGATGGTGTATAGTATTAGCTTATCCAAACATGGAATCGAAAGCAGCAATTCCTTGGACGGTCGATCTCAGCACACAGCGAGCGGGTTAATGAAGCACTCGATTGGATTTTGGGCAGAGATGGGGACGCCACTGCAAGGTAGGCGGTATGACGGATCACTTCACAGGTTCAGCTTTCAGTAAGTCTAGGGGAGGGAAACGATAATCAGCTCAGCTGTCAATTCACTATAACACGACCTCGGAACAAACACTCACCATTTGCAAGTTGTTTATCAGCCTCGGACAGACCCGAATCATGCGCTTCTAGGAAAGCATCCACCTCATCCAAAACCTGGTCATCATCCTCCAAATCACTCAAATCCTCATCATCGCTCTCGTCATCGTCCTCCGCATTGTCAATCGCAAACGGTGTGCGCTCCATCATGGCCGCGTGCTGCGCAGCCTTGAGCATCGGCATAGCGGACAGGCTCGCGCTCTCTGGTACGCCGGGCAGGTTCTTGTTGCTCGACGTTGCAGAGGGGATATTGACCTCCAAGATGGGATGGGAAACTGTCGTGGGGGATGTTGGCGCAGTAGTGGATTTGAGACTGGATTTAGATGTAGATTTCCGCATCGATGGCGTAAGTAGTGATTCGCGTGCTTTGGGCTCGTCCATCTTGGTGTATCTACCGATGGACGGCCTATGGATGACCTAGAGAATAAACACAGCAGCAGCCCAAGTGTCAGAAGTTGATTTTGGCCATGCCAATAGCAGCAGAGCAATGCGAACCTGGTGCTTCCCAATGGTCTTTCCAATCTCGTCCGTGAACATGTTAAACATCTTCTTGTTGGTATCTGTGGCGATTGACGACCACAGATCGCCCAGTAATCCGCTGCTCGAGATGGGGAGCTCCATCTCTGGCAGTGGGACCAGTTTGAAAGATCCGGATAAATCGGTTTCGAAGAATGATTCTAGGACTTCGTCGGCGAGGACCACCATTCGGAATCTACAGCATATACGTTAGGACCAACCGGAGCGAGAAAAGAGGAACACGCACGTAGCGAGGTTGAGATACGGTTGATTTGACTCTACTGGCGGGGGAGACCCTGGCTCTTCTCCTTCCTTTGTCTCTGGTCTTGGCAACAGAGCATCACCATACTCGAATGCATTGCTCATAAACCGACTGACGGCGCCAAGATAGGCATCTCCAACTTCGAACCGGAAGATAAACTATAAAGCAGCATGTCACGTTAACGTCTGAAACATATAGAGGGAGGAGAAAAAACGAACTAGCAAAGATTCTGACAAGGTCAGCACCTCGTCCTTGGTTAAATAGCCATCCTTATTCTTGTCGTGCAAGTTGAAGAACCATTCTATGTTCTCCATGAGGTCGTTGAACATGATTCCATCCAATCCGAAGACAAGATCCTAGAATGTGTGAGTTAGATTAGATTACCACTGTAGTACGGATTAAACATGCCTGGAATGAAAGGGCACCTCTGCAGGACGTATCCCAGAAGAAGAATAACCTGTCGATGAATTCGTGGTCAGCAACTTCACGATCGATTCGTTGCTGGCAATTGGATTATCGCGTCAGTCGAGGCAAAGAACGTCGAATGACGAAGAACATACCTGGAACCCATTCATCACGATCTTCTCGTCCCTAGCCCATGTAGCAATCTCACTCAAAAACTGCCTAAAGGTCCTCAATTCGATCCTCGTCTCCGGCTTTGGCTCGTTACCCTCGCCAGTCGTAAAGAGTGTCGGGGGAGGGACAGCATCGGGCGGTGGTGGCACCAAGCACATCGCCTTGTACAGCGCATCATACACATACCCCACCTGTTCCTTCGAAAACCTTCCAAAGCTCTTCAGATTCCTGACTGCCGAGCGTTTGGCAAAGGACTCGATGCTGTGGATGATCTCACTGCGGTATCTCCTTCGCTCGCCCTGGATCGTCTCATCCGTGATCCCCGAGAATTCTCGGAAGGAGACAAGGAGGAGCTCTTGGAAGTTGGTGATGGCGCGGGCACGGGGGTCATCGGAGTTGGGATGAGCAGACTCCCCCAGTGAGGCAAAGTAATCGCGCATCAAACTGTGTTAGAACTCATGTTAGCAGAATAGGAGGATGGATACAATGTGATATTACTTCAGGAAACCGCCGTCATCTTGGATCTGCAGAAGCTTTTCGCCGTTGATCTTTAGGATAGCTGAGTGGGGTCAGAAAAAAAAATTACGTTTGAGCTGAGTTTCGACTAACCGAGGCTGTGAAGATAGGTCAGAGATGTTTCTACTCATCATGACGTCTGCACTTACCCGACCTGAAACAGAACCTTTGGGCCCATGCAGAAGAAACAGTCCACAATTCGGAAGGCAAACACCATAGGCATGCTGTTGATATACCTAAAGCGAAGTGAGCACATAATTGGGGGCATAATAATCAACTTACAAGCTCAAGAACCAGGGCAACGAGGCCACGGACAATTGTACGTCGACGTTGGTAAAGTGTTCGTGGATAATCGGAAGGGTTCGTTGCACCAAGGATTCGAACACGCGCTGGTCAAGCATGGTTCCGTGCATCGAGGGTCTACCATTTCGCGTTAGTGCGAGTATTGCGATGGAAGTGGCCACTTACGCGTAATATCCAGGTAGCAACCTGTCACATAGAACTTCAAGCAACCAGAACGCTTGCTCTTCCGACATGTATCTGGAACAAATCAGCAAGTAGGTCCTGAAAAAGGTATACCGGCCATTACATGAGAATAGCTGCAGCCAGAATGTTCATAGCCTAGTAAAAGAATCAGCAAATGTCGCATCCTCGCGGCTATGAGCTAACGGACCTGGCAATAACCAAGTTCTGGATTCTTGAAGGAGTACGCCTGAAGGACATTACGCAACGATGATATCCCCTGTTCACTTTGGTAACCGGCGTATTCGGGTAAACTACGGTGAAGGTCCTTTTCGATGTCCTCCGTGCTCGTCGTTGTCCGGCCCTTGTTGTCCTCCAAGAGCTGTTGATAGTATCCTGGGTGCGCAAATCGATGATAAATGGACCCAGACAAGACCTCCCACATCTCTCCTCTTAGCCGGTTAGGCAGACCGACTTGAACTAGTCGCGTGTATTGTGGGTAGCGCAGGAGAGTGATATTTCGACCGTGCGCTGCGAAACATATCAGCAATGGCCCAGCCAGAAACACTGTAGACATACTCTTAAGATATTTCGTCCACATCTTGATCTTGGATGTTTCTCGCAACCTGTATAGAAATCCAGTCAGCTGGCGTTCATACAACCAAAAACCAAAATGAACCGACTTTTTAGGATCTCCCGGGAATTTGAAGTGCAGACCCAGCCCTCCAAGATACGAAATCTGTTCGGACGATTCTACCAGGCTTCCATCCTCTCTCTCATTATCCGCACCGGCATTGGGGGTATCCGACACGAGCACTTCTGAATAACACGTCTTCACAAAGACCTTGACCTGCTTCATCTGGCCCTTCTGCAGCTCCACCTTAAGTGCCTCCCGTAGGACCGAACAAAACAGGTCAGCGGTGGGTCTGAGCGACGTCAACTGCACAACTAGCTTCATCCCGTGCCAGGTCAGGAGGCTGAGGGCGTAGATCCCCGCTCGGGCGTTCAACCGCTCTACTCTTCGTATTGTCGACAGCGGGATCGTAAGCCGCACACTCTTGCGGTCGAGCGACGTGAACGCCAGGAACGGGGGCATAATGTACAGCTTCCCTGGCTAATTACGGATAGCATTGGTAGTATGGTTAACGTTTGAGACAGGTCTGAGCACGGTGGCTACAGCACTCACATAGGAGTCCTCATCGGCCTCTGCAACGCTCAGAACAGCACTAATCTCCATCTTCTCTGGCTCTGTGACCCCATCGCTCTTCTCTTCCCCTGCAGTCGGAGCTTTCGATGGTGGAAGCGAGAAGAAGATCTCGGTGAGTTGCTCCTTAGTTGGCTCTTTGAAGTGTCGGAGGGCGGTGGATATAGTGGCCATCGTGGTCGTGTATCTCTCTGTTGGTAGATTACTAGGATTGCAATTCCTTGCAAACGGCCATGGATTATGGATGGCGAGCGGTGCAGCGTGGTTCAAGGGAGAACTGATGATCAGTTCGATCATCATAAGCATACACAAACAGCGAAACCCCCTATTGCTCCCGAGTATTGGAATATTAGGGGGCCCTGGAAGCTCACAGTGGAGGGTTCAATGATATAGAGATTATATAAATAGAGAGAGAGAGGTATACATGACACGAGAGTTCAAGAGTGAAGGAAGTTCGAGTAAAATGATGTAGAACAAAAAGAAGGGGGGGTATCCGAGATTCGAGGAAGAGTTATAACTCGATAAAGGAGGAGGTAGCGCTGTAGGTAGCCCAGAGATAAATTTGTCTATCTATGTGAGGAAGGGAGAAAAGGTAAAGAGATATCAAAAATGTAAAATGGGTAAGTGGGCAACTTTAACCCACGGGTCGAATGTAGAGAGTCTACACAGAAACAGTCGACATTAACTTACTTGGGACGTAAGGAAGAGACGGAAACGTTACTTACGAATGGGGTCAGAGGTTCCGGATACTCGTCACCGAATACGGCTGGGTCACCCAAGCCAAGAAGCACATTGTCTTGCATGTATAAAGTAGCGGGAGTGACAGCTGAGGGTTCCGTTGTTGTCATAAATGGATGTATCATAAGCCACAGATAGAAGGGACGCACTGAGATCTGTATTGACCCAACTGGCAGTAAGTTCCCATGTAACGGGATTGAAAGACCACTAAAGCGCGTATTTGGGTTAGACGTTATGACGCGACAGCCAAGATACATTCGGTTACTTACAACATCGGTTTGTACGAGCCTATCAAGGGCCGTGACGCCAGTCCAGGTATTCGGCAACTCAGCTCCAGGCTGAAGAGGAGGGACTGTAAATGTAAATAATCAGTTCACCGCGGTTCCATAAGTGACATTGGTAGGAGGCTTACCACCAGGTGCTGCAACACCGCCGAGGTAAAGATAGCTAGAAAGAGAGATAACAGATAAACTGACAGCTGGGCAGAAAGAGGTATGAAAAGCACGTACTTTGCAGAACCAGTGCCAATATTTCCATCAGTGTTACCCCAACCTTGAATCAAGCCGAACAGCGGGAACCCCGCAGGCTACGGAAGAGAAAGATAGTCTGCTCAGACAACCAGGCAGAGGGAGAAGAGCCAAAAATGAACTAACCATACCGGGCCCAGAAATCTGAAGGTTCTGTGGGTTAGCTGCGAGCGAATCATACGTCACGCTCAAGGTTAGGGCCTGGCTGGGATTCGTGGTGATTTCCATGAATCCACTCAGCAAGAATGTATTGCTAACATATCCCACGAAATCACCATTCTCGTCGTTAACCGTTGCGCTCCCTATATCGGTGACCGGCGGGCCAGGAGAAGGCTCCTGTCTCTTCGCAACTGGATCGAAAGACAGGTGATATGAGTATTTGGAAAAACAGGGCGACCAAGAGAATACCCACCTTGCTCGTCCCTCCTCTTCGGAGGGTTCAAAGACAAGCCTCGTGCCAGCCTTTGCGCATTGGTCAGAGCCGATTTTCGTACTGCAGGCTTAACACGCGTGGGCAGACTCTTCGTCAACTCTGCTAACTTCCTGTAGCCCTCATCGTTACGGACGGATGGGCCTTTAACGTTGAACCCGCTTTTGTCGAGAAGTTCGCTGATCGTCAAAGCAGTAGTCGAAGTTGCCAAAAAGCAGGCGATTAGGGTTGCGGAAACAAGCTGGAAACGCATTTTCCTGTAGTGATGTTTCGGGACTAGGTCCAGGTATCGGGTCGGAAGATGGCGAGAGTGACAGTAGTGGGTGGCAGTAGTGGTTGTGGTAGTGGCGAAGGGTCAAGAATCAATGTTAGTCAATTCATACCTTTATTCCACAGGCAGGTACAGCTGATGTTTCGATGAGACAGCAACCACCTTAGGAATGCTCTTGAGTTCAAGCGTTCAAGCAACTCGTCCTTTCCCATGTGGTAATTGAACAGCCAGCCCAGGCACAAGTTTCAAAACAGTATAAGCTCTAGACGAGAGCGGTTCGTTGTCGACAATATCGTAGAGACTCACATAGTCTCGAACAAGGCGACGTGTTCCACAGATGAAATTGCAGCAGCTGCTCCCGACGCATCGTGCTCCCAGTACGCACTGTGTAACTCTGTTTGGGAAGGCGCTGCCATGCCCAAAGCGCGACACCCTCGCTTTAAGAGAGGCGCAGCATTCATCACCAGTAGGACAAGAAAACAGGGTCTTGAATAAAATAACAAAGGATTGGATATGTCAGCTCGGAAGTCATTGCCCGAGTTCAAGCCAACAAGAACGGCAGACCAGCAGTGAGAGAGATTGATTTGGGGTCCAGGAACAGCGCCGAGCTAGTCTCTGTTTTCAAGCCAAGTTCCAGCTCCAGAGATGTATCCTGTTCACATTTCTGCCAGATTACTAGAGCGTCAATCTATGTCGACACACAAGAGAGGACAAAGTCTGGTTGAAATAAATCCAAGAAGTTCAGAATCCTGGGCTGTTGGTGCAGCATTTGATGGAGAGCATTAGGGCAGGCTCCAATTGACATGACCGCGATCACCCGTATGGACTGACGCGCTCCTCGTCCTGTGCGTCATCTTCCACCCAATCTTCCAGATACCCCGAGCTCAGCGAGGAAATGCTGGTCTCAAGAGTCCTACAGTCTGCAAAGACCGGGGCACTGCTGAATGTATGCAAAGACTCAAAAAAGTCCTACCGGTTCCCTAGCAAAAACTCTCGAGGACGGAAAGCCTTGTACCAGCGGAATCATTCAGGAGCCTTTTCTCTGGATGGTCAGTCCAGGGGGTATGCTGCTGCTACTACTACGGCGGCAATGTCTGCTGGGAATACGGCAGAAGCCAGGACGTCGAGCAGTAGTAGAATCTCAAACGCACACCCGGATCTGGACCCTCGATCGCGGCCTGGAACCTCTAAATCGCACCAAAACGCAGATGCTCGGCACTATAACGACGACGACGGTCACCACAAAATGTCGTTGAGTACCCAGCGTCACCCAGCGCAACGACACGAGTCGGTTTCTACTCGACATCGTCGACCATCCCACTCCTCAACGCTGAAACAAGACCTACGCGCTTTGCTAAGGGACACGGCTCAGCCAGTCGCTATCGTCACTTCATTCATGCCGGACGCCCTCTCGGAACTACATCCAGCCAGTAACCACGCGCCAGACTCACAGATTCTGCAGGGCTCCGAGCTAGAAACCCTGAAGGAGTTCCACGGCGCGACCCTGTCCTCGTTTACCTCCATCAGCATGGACCCGCACCCTCTCGTCGCATTCGCCCTCCGTATTCCCTCTCGAATGGCCTCAACCCTCACGTCCTTCAGCTCAGACCTTCCAGAAATGAGCAAACCGCGTTCAGACCTCCTCCCAGCCCACCAACATCGAAATCGACGCGAACACAAGCCCCCAAGAGCACACATGGTCGTGAACCTCCTTTCTTCGTCCCAAGCGGAGCTAGCGCACAAGTTCTCAAGACCAGACCTTTTTCCACACCCGTTCTCTTCGTTGCCGTATACCATGACCGCTGAAGGCCTACCCGTCTTGCAGGGCTCTTTGGGGGCCATCTCGTGCCGGCTTGTCGCGCAGCCCCTCAAGCTCAGTGAACTGAAAGTTGAGGCGCATGAAGAAGGGGGGGACGAATTTGACAGCGGAGAAGGAGCAGGAGGGGTGGTATCGGAACTGTACATTGCACAGGTCGTCAGAGTAGAACGACTGCCTTTGGATGAGGCGGGCAAGGACGAAGAATCGACGTCATCGCCGCTGCTATATTACAAGCGAAAGTACACCTCGTGCTGAAGTCTTTCGTCTGCTCTCTTGCTACTATAGATGCCCTTGCTGCGTCAGGTCTGATGGCACTGGACAGGAAGGTCAACGTCGCGCACCGGGTATACACCATTGACATAGACATATTCGTACACTACAGAACCAACAAATAGTACCACACCCCACGTCCTAACCCCCCTCCCTATCGCTACGTGCATCGAAACTAGCATACAGCTGTTCATAAATCGTCGTAAGTGAATCGTAACGTGCAGAAACTGGGTATTAAAGTACAACAACGCCCACGGCTTATGGGCAGGAAATGATGGAGAAAAAAAAAGCAAAACATTTGCGCGAAGGGTATCGATAAATGTGCATATGGTTCAGGAAAATGACCGAGTTCAGTTCCAAGTACAAACTAGTCGAAAGCACCGTCCAGCGCATCGAAGCAATCCCTAAAAAGATAAACAGTGGTCAATTTCTCCCTCTTTACAAGATAAGAAAGAAACATACCTCATGAACGGTCTCCGAACATCATACCCCACAACCTCAACCTGGCTCATCTCGCCCTCATCTTCTTCCACTTCAGCCCACTCAACCCCTCTGGCAATAACAACCCTCTTATATGCCCACCGCTTATCATAAAAGTCACAGTGGTCTACCTCTCGCAATTTCGGACAGAGCTGCACGAGTTCACCCAGCACCTGGTGCATCATACCCTTCTCCTTCTCGCCCGTCCCACCCACAGCTCCCCAAAGTGCTCCTCCCCGGAATACCTGCAGGTTCTTGAACGCCGGGAGGACGAGGAGCAGGTCGGGGATAGTGACGCGTACGGAAACAGAGGACGGCAGGGACGACGAGGCGGAAGAGCCCGCTGTAGGCGACGAAGAGTCGTACGGTGAGTTTCCGCTCGATGAAGAGGAGGGCCCACGCCGAATGGGCAGCGAGAGCCACTCAATGTTCGGGAACGCCTCCGCAACAGCCAACACAGATTCTAGATCCGGAAAGTGGTGCAACGCGAGCTTGCGCAGGCTGTGCCGATCGATGAAAGGCAGACCGAGCAGATCGTTCGCTGAGAGCGTGGAAACATCCAAACTCTCGATCGGCCGCAGATGGGAGGGTCGGTTGATGGCTAGGGAGTTTGGTGTAGGCGGAGGCGCAGATATTGTGAGGGTCGGTGAGGAGGGGGGTGAGACGAAGTTGAACGATCGGCTGATGCTCAGTGTGGAAAACGTGGACGGCGACGTTGGCGAAGTTGGGGAGGAGGCCCAGCCAGAGGGAATGTCCACAATGCGGGAGCTGGAAGCGATGGGACCGCCGTCAGGCTCGCGTTCAACTGAAATATCGACATCATCGTCGTAATCATCCTGCTCGGGTTCCTCGTCGATCACTGGTAGCATTCCTCTGGAAGGACTGGAGCTAGCCATCACTGAGGCTAATGTGCTGTCATAGTTGCTGCCGCTGGGCGAGACAGGAACTTGCTCGTCGCTTGCTAGTCCCTCGATAACCTGCATATTCGTCTTTAAATGTTTAAGGTTGGGAAGGCTTCCTGGGTTCATGAGCGGAACACCAATAGGATACCAAGAGAGCTCCTCTATGGTGGGGTTGTTCTCGAGGAACCGAGCACTGGAGTTGTCGACGGATGTGGTTGCGCCGGATTGGAGCTGCAATTTGACCTTCTTGAGGCGAGGGAAATGCAGAGAGTGGAGCTGCTTGAACTCAAGAGGGATCTCGAGGTACTGCATTACACATTGGTCAGCAGCTTCAAAGCATACGAGGAGAGGCATCCACATACCTCCAGATTGGGAGAGCGAGTAAGCATGATACAGATAGGAAGAGCATTGGACGTCTTCAACCACGCATCTCCGGAGATGCACAAGCTGGTCAAGTTGGAAAGAAGCCACAACTGTGAAGGGAGTTCAAATAAGATACGCAATTCCTGAAAATGGACCAACTCACTGGGTATGTGGAGTCCTTATCCAACGTTAATCCAGACACATGCATTCCAAACGATCCACCAATCCCGAAATGCCTCAAACTCCTCTTCCTGACAACCTCTGCCAAGATCGCATCCTCGAACCTTGCCTCACCAGTCGGCCGCACTCTCCCCTGTGTACTCTGCTGATCACCCTTGACCGCAAAATTCCAGGACCAGGTGAACGTCGTGAGATCCCACATATACCGCAAGGCCCTGCACACATTTGTAATCTTGATAGCCTCGTTGTAGGTCCCGTTTGTTTGGGGATCCGTGTCTAGAGTAGTGTCCACCAGCTGCTTTGGGATGCGGTCCGCAGAGGTGTAGTTGTGGCGCTCGCAGATGTGGACCTCCCGGATGTTGCGGGCGAGGTCAGCCCGGCGAGCGAGATGGGCAAAAATGGTGGGGTTGAGGGTGCGCACGCGGAGTACACGGTAGTCTGTGTGTCGAGGAATGATGTATGAGGCGAGGAAGCGACATCCTAGGGCTAGAGAGAGCAGATCAGAACGCTGGGCGAGCTCGGAGACGACTTCCTCGAGAATCTCCTGCGGTAGGCGCAGCAGGGGAGGAGGGCTGCCCTGGATTCCAAGTTCTATGCCCGCCGTGGCGATCCCGAATGCACCGCTCGTTGGTGTTGTCATAGTTATCAGTGTCGTCGGTCCTCCACAATAGATCTCAGGAGCTTGCAAGTAAAAGTCAAAGAGTAACCCTGCTTAGTTGATGCCAGCACCAAGATAAGCGGAGACGAAAGGAGAGGAGTCAGGAAACAAAAAGAAACGGAGGAATCACGGTGTGAGTGCCATGCACAAATCCAGTCACAACTGCGATGGAAGTGGAAGGTCGAACTTTAAGGGCAATACAGTGAGAAAGCGCCTTCCGCTGTTATTATTCCCGATATTTGGCTCTATTGAGTTGTTATGCGATACAAGGTGTGCATTCTATAGCAAATCCCAGTCAGTCAAGGGCTGTTGTGACGGTTGGGGAGGTGGAGGAGAGTCAAATTACCCATCTTTGGAATCTTGAAAGAATTTCGGGAACACAAAGGCACTGCAGCGTGCCCCGTCGTAATGGGGATGACATCACTCCCATCAGTTGGTTCCGGAAATTGAGCGTCGTCCGTCTCGGGAAAAGCATGGTCGTCTTATTGTTCTCTATCCTCTTATTGTTTTCTGCCTGCCTCGCGATTCCGTCGAAGTGTTGACGGTGGGAGGGATGACTGCCGAAGATACCACGAGTGAGCAACAATAATCAGGGGTGTCGCAATCGCATGGAGACGTTCCGGACGGCTGTTCTGGCGAATAATGTGCCGGAAAGAGCAAAGGCTCAGGTGCTGGTCGCTGGAGCTGCCAGGCTTTTAATCCCTTTACCAGTCAGCATGGCGGCGTCCATACACAAGCATCCGATCATAGAAAGGGCAGTTAAGTGTACGAACTGCCACACGACGCCAGGTATGCTTTACTCGAGTATGATGGTAATTGCGCTCAACCACCGCAATCGCTGCTTGAGGGCACAAGAGTTGGTTAGAATCGTGAACAAGGTTGGTGGGGCGCGGCTGCCAATGCATTAACCACATACCTCGGGAGGAAGCTCGCTGTGTTGTTTTCAACACTTGTTGATCCTCACTTACGACGACACTATTTTATGAGTAGCTGAGATACTATATTCGTTGACAGATCAGCATCGGTCGGCATTGCAACTGTAGGGGTGGGAGAGATATTTCTGGCTAACCTTGTTGGAAGGGCTGTGAGCATCTCGCGATGCCTGAGCCGATCTCCACCATTATACTGCCAGATGATTTCGCAGTAACATGTTTTATGGCAAATAAGTACATTGGACGAACGACGCCTAATAGCAGCGAGCTTATCGTATCCAACAGTGGTGGGGGGAGAAGACAAAAGGCATGTGGAACTCGAACAGGGCGAGATAATATATATTCTCCCAATCGAGTCACAACACGGCTTGAGACTAAATATCCCTTCCTGGAACCAGTGATTCATGCTTGGACCATGCGATTCGCAACGATTGGGATCAGTATTCTCACCAAACTGATTCATAGTTCCGCTTTAACAAATCCTCAGGAAGATATCGATATCAACATCCCATCGGAGACTTTCGAAAAGTGAGTCAATGCCTCTGTTTCGAGGTCAGCGCGGCGGTGATGTTGGCGGCATAGTACTTACTAACATGTGTCCAACACTGTCTCCACGGGATAGACTATTAAGCTACATGGACGTTAGGAGTTCAAAGAATATATTTCATTCATAGACGCGTCAGCATTAGGGTAAGCTAAACTGCCAGTGCTACGACGCGTCTGACATCCACGTGAGTTTGACAGCTGCAAGCTTCGAAGGGCCTCGTGTATTATCATGATTCTACTTGTATTACTATCTTTTTCCTCGTTTTCCATCACTGACGAATGCTGTGAAAAAGATTGGAGACTGTCTTGGAGAAAAGCGCGATGAATCCGAGTTTTCAAGCCATTAATTTTCAATGCTGCCAGTGAGTGATGTCGAATGCATGATGATTCCGGGGTTGTCGAGGCGAGTACTACCCCGTTTTATGTGCACTTCTCCTACTGTCAGTATGACTCGCAGAAAATGCCACGGCGAACACTTGGATATTGTACATTCTTGCCCTGTGAATGTCGAGCTGGCTGTACCCCCGGAGAGGCGCACAGGTAGTTGTTCGAATTAGGGAGTCCCTCTGCCAGTACCTTTTCTACAGACAGTGCATCTGATCGACTCAGTTCTTACTAGACACTGCTTATGACGATCTGCAAACAGAAATCCAGCGCCAACAGCCCCGTTTCAAGATGTCGATGAAGCCCTGGGGCAACTTCATAAATTCAAGCTTTCTAACGCTGACTGTGTGGCAGCAACTACTCTACTGTCATTATCACTGAAAGTACAGTGACTGGATAATCAATTCCTCGGTCACTACAGGGCTATCGTGGCTGTATGTATCAGCAAATGCGATCTAAGCATGCAGTAGTCGTGTATGCCTCCCGAATTAGGGGCTAACCTACCGAGAACAGAACTCTCCGGTCGCGGAGGCAATTGTTTTCAGACACAGCCACTGAGGTCGGTTCTGTTCACTGTGCGCCTGGCGCGTTCGTTGTGTCCTTGCACAGTCGAATCGACCTGGACCCACCCATTGGCAGCCCTCGTGGTCAACAATAACCCAGGGACAAAAACTTCTGCAACTGTTCTCTGTAAGTCAATGTGGCGTGCTTTGCGTGATAATAGCATGGCTAATGTCTGCAGACTCTCAGGCCACTTGTTAACACAGGGGGGTGACATACGGCCCCGTCTCTGTTTTCATTTGCGGACAGCCCTCTTCTTCACGACAGCAGCCGCGTAACGGTGCTATTTTATGCTATATAACGACGCCTTCGACCGTGTAACGATGAATATCCTCACATCATTCCCTTTCACCTTCAAACTCTCAGTCCCCGGTATATCCAACCCTTTCACCTCGCTCACGACTGCGCCAAGCCCCACATCGTCACAAAGGGCACCGACTCGACCTGTAGACCCAAGTTCCGAACGGCCTTCCCGCTCACTTGTCCGCCCCATCAGACCGCTTCCAATCTCGGTTGGTTCAAGTTCGATGGGGGTCCATGGTCCCCAAGCCGTCCGACTGTCAAGGCCCTCGTTTTCTCCATCTCCGTCGCCAACACCATCTGCATCGGTTTCTCTCGCACACACCTATTCCCACCTCATCCCAAAAACAAACTACCCATATATTCGCTCTCATTCCCCATCTCCGGTACCGTTGGCGAGAAAACGAGGCTGGGAGCCGGCATTTTCTTCCCCAAGTGCATCCGAGACAGAATTCACAACAAATGGATACTTGAACGCACCCACAAAGTACCGAAGAGAAGGAGGGGTTGAGACGACTGACAGGACCCAAGACATGCGAGAACTAGGCGAAGACGGTGAGTTTGGTTGCTCAATCTTTCATATCTTTGGGAGTGTTCTTTGGCTTTTCATATGCTTCCTGGTGTGCTCCGCTGGTATTATGATTGGTGATGCCATTTGATCGAGGTTAAATATCAGGAGGTACAGGGGTTTTTATTCGCGCGGTCGCAGCCGGAGCCTCGGTCCTCTTCTCCTTACCGCCATCCTCATCTACCCTCATGTCTTCATATCACTGGTTCCAAAGCATCTAATGGCTGTCCTCAATCATGGTGCGTCTGGCCTTAAGGGCGTGTTAGGGCGGCTTCGATATGTGATACATATCCATCACACGTGTTTTGGTACACGAGTGATCCACATGTTCCCTGCTATATCAATCTGCAGGATACATTCGAGTCTGATAACTCGTATCAACTTGCCTTTGAACATTATCGGACTGTGCTACTCTTTCGAGGACGTTTGATACGTTTGGTTCACCCCTTGGCCTTTTCATCCTCTGCCTTCACTTCGTTCTTTCCCGTGTCGATCACGCTTGCTAACAAACCCTCTCCTTCACCTCGCGCTCTGGTCGCCCATTCGTTCGACTTGGATCATCGTTGACGTCGATCGCCCATTTATCGCAATCTTATCCACCAACATGACATACGACACCGTATTCGATCTACCCAATCTGTGCCTCTTCCGACGCACCGTCATCTGCGTGCATGTAGACCTCCCGCCTGCCAAACGCCGCCGTGGACTTGCAGGCTCAATTGTCACTACAGCTTGGAATGCAGCCCTGATTGGCACTGCCGTCGGTCTGTCCGTTTACAAACTGTAGGTTGCACACCCTTGCCCAATCATCAATGCTAACTAATTGTCTGTCTATAGATGGCGGAACCGTGGCAAAGGAAATGAAGAAGAAAAGTCGGCTCAGGCTACTGCTGCCGGCAGCAGCACACTGGACGATATCACATACAGCGATATGATGATCGTAACTCCTCCTGAACCGTCTTCCCCACCCCCGCCTTACAACAATCATGACTGGACCAAGGTCAATTATCCCCTACCCACCCCCAACTCCAAGGGCAAACAGCGCATGACCCCCAGGAGTACTCACAAAACCCACACTGCCAGGCGGGATCGACATACTGCTTCGCGAAAGCTACCTATCCACAACCGACCTGTTGCCTCTGCCCGATTACCTGTCGCCCCCGAGTTCAACTTTCAAGAGTCAGCCTCTGACGCACGAAAACGGGGGAGACAATCGTATGGTGCGATGGATGACAGTGTTGAGGAAGAGGGCGATGACCAAATGGACTGGATCGGTGGTAAACTGGCTCAGCTGATTGAAGAAGGGAAAAGGGCGCTGGGGACTGAGGTGGTTGTGATGAGCGAGGCGAAGGAGGATGAGGTTGATGATGGATCAGGACTGTGGGTTAGTGACGAGGAGGAAAGGGGTGGCTTGAAGAGGCAGGGGAGCACGAGGTCGACGCGGTCGAGGAGGGGTACCGTTACAGGTGGCAGTTACCAGGTCTCTTCATCGTTGCCTTCATCTTCGTCTGTGCCGAGCACTCCTCGGCGGACGCATTCCAAAGGGATCTCGTATGATGGCGCGTCTCCTCTTTCGGCGATCTCGAGTGCCGCAAATGACAATGCGGGCAACTTTGAGAGTCCCGAGGTCAGGGAGATGATGGAACGTGCGAGAGCCAAGCTCGCTGCGAGGATGGTTCGATGACTGACCAGACTCCGGATAGTTCCTTTCCTTATCCTGGTATACCGTCAATGGAAGTTTCTTTCGAAAATTGGATCCAGCAAGATGAATGTGGGGGCCTTGGTCGCCGAATAATTCTACCCGACCGATCACCCTGTTCGCTTCACACATTCATTGACCAGCGCAACGTCATCGGATCCAAGAGCACCGATATCTTATCTCACTGGCAAGCGTAGGGTCATGTGTTTGATACAGGTGTCCCGTTGCTTCCTGTAGCTACATCCGCTACATCCCTCCACTCATCTCCTCCCTACAATTCACGATACACATTCGAAGGACACGAAACTAAATGACACTAACGACCAAGTTGGATCTTATTCAACTTTGTAACATTACCGCTTTACTGGTTATCTCGCTATCTATCAATTATATAACATAGCTTTCAATAAGTAGAATTATCTATACTGAATACAGATAGTATCTTTGTAATGAGCTTTACTCTGTGTCCGGAAGTATGTTTTCGTCAGGGGTTCTGATGGAATATACCGTGACATGCGTTAGGCTTGGGTCGGTCAGGTAGAGATCCAGGGAATGACTCACGGATTCTGAGTGGCGTCGGATACCTGGTGACCCAAGAATTCAGTCAAGCATGGACTTTTTCAACTCGCATTGTACTCTGCTATAGCGTACCTTCATCGAGCCACTGGCCATTATTTTGGTGTCTGGTTGTGGACGCTTGAAATGCCATGATGGTATGTCCAAGTCCGGAAGTACATAGTACGCGCTAGTAAGGCTAGCTCCGTCACTCGCTTGATAGATGCATACTCAATAGCAACGAGTCAGAATGAGAGCCATTATTTCTGCATACCATGACCAAGTGCGGGATTATTCAGAACGTAAAGAGTCCCAGAACACCACCAGAACACGGCGACCTTTGTTCCAAATCCCACAGCGTGTCTGCAAACTGAGACGCCGCTAGGTTCCATGGATAGCGATCTGGCAGATCGCAGTCTATTAACGCTGTAAGGCTGTGCTTACAGGAGTCAGTAAAGCCTATTTTAGCCGTGTGTTTGCCAAATCGGTTTCCCTCCGAGCCAAGGGCGCTTAATTTAGAGCTTCGTTTGATTCCGAGGATCATCCGATATTTTTCCAGTGTGAAGCGGTGGAGATGGATAATCACCCCGAGAACTTTACATGGGTCAGCGCCGGTCAGCGCTTACTGTTGAGCTTTTATCTCCAAGGGGTTGAGAAAGCTTAGATCCAAGAGACTGTTCTTTTTGCGATCTCGACTTCTCCTCTCACGTTGTAGAGCTGTCGGGAAGGCCTTTTACTGTCCCGGCGGACTCTAAGAAGCGGTCCAGAGTGACATAGAAGCAAAGTACTTCTGTGCTGTTTCGATTTACGAGGGACGCGGCAGGTTGATCGGCGACTTCAGCGGGAGCAAGACGTTTCTTCAGCGCCACGACGCGAAAGTCGCAGGAATCTAGGATTGAAGAAGGGAAGAATTGGTGTTCCACTTCTACTATGCGCATCGGAGGCCCCGCTCAGCGTTCTAAATTTCCATACCTCAGTCCTTCTCTCATCGTGACATTTCTTCCAGCGTGTGGTATGAAGAGACGCGAACATTCCCGGGGTTGGAATTCAATTCCTAAATATTCGGGATACAATTACAACGTGATATCGAATCAATGGCCAGAGCATAAAGTGTAGAGAAGTCTTGCAATACGATGACAGAAGTCGCCTTCGCAAATATAGACTACATTGTTAAAAATAAGACAGAACAGAAAGCTTGGAAGCCGGTGACCGGTGGGATGAGAATCCTAAGTTCTTTGCGCTGAGTCTTCAACAAGGTACAAAAGAGAAGATTCACACACCAGCTATTAATTGTCGAAGACGCCGCTCGCTCAGAAGCCGCAGTCGTAATCAGGTACAGCCCTGACTTCGACGGGAATGTTGGCAGGAACGGTGTTGCGAGTTTCTTCGGTGAGTGCGAGAAGGGTGTCTGTACAGAGGATAAATCCTGGTCCGTTTGGAATCTGAGGCGCGCTGTTGACTGCCGTCACGTAGATGGAGCGTCCACCAGCACCGTTGCGCGGTTCATGGTAGATTTCATAGCAGGAACCACAGTTGGTAGAGTTCCAACCCTCGACCATGATGGTGCCGGCGATCCTGGGGAAGCTTGGGAGGCTGCCAAAGGTGGGGTACCCCTTGGTGATTAGGCCATTGGAGCCGGTAGAGCAAGTCGTCGTCGACAAGCTTGCGCTACCGACGCAGTAGGCGTCATCGTAGACGATGGTAGTTAAGAGAGGGGGTCCAGCAAGGACGGCAGCGGCGCAGGTTAAGAGGAGAGCAAGCGAAGAGAGCATTGTAGGGGTTTCAGGGAGGTCTCTGAGTGAATTGGACTTGTATCTTTGTATGAGGTACTACCTTGTAGCGTCGGGCTTATATAGCTTTCCTCATTTCGTTGGGACATGTTTGCAGGTGTAATGAACATGTTTTGAAAAGAGACTGGTTATTTTAGGCCGGAAAACACTCCGATCCCATCGTTTACGGGACAGAGCAAATCAGGAAAATTCTCCATTATTCTCAGGCGCTGCAGACCGAACTGCGGTACCTGCCAGATAGGGCGCCCAGGTCATTATCAGGGTGACATTCTCACGTTGGTATTATATTACTATCGTGACATAGATCTATAGGCTGTTGGGTGCTCTATAACAATGTCACTGGGGCCTGGGCAAACGGTGGGTTTCTGCTCATTGGCGCGCCTCCGTATGGCAAAGCATCATGACATCACTGTCATCACATGTACTTAGGACTTGATCTTAGTATGGCCGACCATTGCCAGTCTCTTTTCTCCTATACTGATGTTCTCGGCCTTTAGGACATAGATCCAGGATATACCACCTGTGAATCATCATGCCATTCAGCCTTTCTTGACGCCGAGGCAAGCCTGGAAAGGCTTTCCAGCAAGTCCGTGCCAGCGTCGCAATGGCGTCCAAACCGCTTGTGGGATACCCTTCGGCTTGAGCAGTGTATTCTACAGGTACTTCTTATATACTATATGGACAGGTGTTCGTAAAATATCATCAAAGGTCAGAAAGGCACCGAGAGAGGCCGCTACTTTCGAGATTATCTAGGGGCAGATCCAGCTGTTTTCTAATTTTATAAACGCTGCAATCGGGTCCGTGCGTCCGATTCCTTCTTTCAACATCTTCCCCATCACAATATTTTCTGATCGTTACAACTTAGGTGTTGGCTGGATGAATGCCTAATGTGATGAACCTTACGCCTACTGCTACCACTACAACACAGGTAAACCCACCCCTTGCACTGGAATTCGGGAGCAAAGTTCCATTAAGATGCCATGCGGCCGTATTGAACGCGGCAAGCTTGTTGGAGGACGATCCTGGCGAAATGGTCTCAGTGACCTTGATTCTCACCGATGATTTCCAATTACGAAACCCACTGGCAGTATCAAGGGATATACGGGAACATGTCTGGCTCGGTTGCGACATTGCAGCACCAGTGAGAAGAGAGCTGCACTTCCTCTTCTGCAGATGTTCGATCTTCCAGGGCTCAGCACTCAGCGCTCATTGACTTTCATTTTTACTACAAAACTAATGATGTCGGGTAATAAGGTTCCATGCTGATTATTGATAATGTACAGTGTTTTCCGGTTGGGTATAAGCTCGAGTTCTGAGTTCATCCATTGCATCCTATTGCTCGTAATGAGATCTTCCGGAATCAGTTGTACTCTATAAGAGTGGAGTTAGTCAGATGGAAGGGACCGGAAAGTCAAGGCAATCATCATACTTCACACAAGAAGCCTATCGCTGTCTGCTCTTGATAAAAGTTGCTGCCAAGTCGTTGTACGCATTGGAAAGCTACCAATCTTGGTGATAGCGGTATGTTATGGCTGGCTCTGAATATTAATTTTCGAAGCGACTGTTATCTCTTAGATGTGCTCACTGTCGCTCAAATCAATCTCGCGGAAAGTAGCTGGTGCCATGATCTGCGTGTAAACTCTCACAGATCCAACACAAATCGAACACTGACATTTGACCTCAACTGAATCGGGTTTGACGGCGAGTTAATTTGGTACAAGAACAACCTTGGGATATCACCAATTTTGGGCGGTGATCAAGATGTTCGATGCACTGATAGAAGCTCAAACAACCAATATAAGTCCCTAGTATTCATCTCGACCACCTTTTCTTGGTGAACTATCATTCGAGTCCTTCTTGCGCAGTCTGTTCGCTCACCCTTACCCTCGACATACTGGGGATTTTTGAATCATGACCGACATGGCGAAGCAGGTGTTTCTGATATACGACAACACATCGCCAAATTTTAACTATACCGACTTCGAACCAAAGGATGTGGTGCAAGGAGCCCTTTTTAGAGGGGCGGGGGCGCTGGGGTCGCCACTCTACAACCGGACAGGCCTGACATCGACTGATTCCGATCCCACCGATCCCAACAATCCCTTCCGGTACTATCGCTTTCATTTTCAAGGTGCATGAATCACTGGTATTAGTCTTAGGTCTACGTTGAAGGACCAATCGCGCGCACCCAACTAACGATAATAATGCTCTCTGTAATCAGGTACTTCTGTCGCATTTTTCGGACATTCGCGGCATATTGAAGGGCGAGAGCGTGAGGTCAGGAGTGGGGAGGGCGTAGCTGCGTGGAATATTGATTCGGTCCTTCCGAATACCTACGTCACCGTCCCTGCAGGTGGCAGCTTCGCTGCAGCGTCCGAGGATCCATTGTACTATACCAGGGCCAGCGGCCAGTGGTTCACATCGCCCACTCTCGCAGACGACTTCCATCACATTTACTTCGAGTTCAATGATTTCGCCCCGGTAGAGCTATTGTTGGACTTCGCTGTTGTGGAGGGAGGAACATTAGATAAATACGACGAAACTACAAACATTGTCGTTGATGATGACACGGTGCAGGAGATCTACTACTATGGGAATTGGGAGCGGAATACCTTAGGACCAGGAGATGGTCAAACCTCCGAGAATGCGCTCACAAACTACCCATATCGTAACGGAACACGGAGAACGAGAAATGTGGGCAGCGGGTTTAGATTTAGGTTCTTAGGTACCGTAATATTTCCCTCTTCCTTTGATACAGTCTTACATTGCAATGTTCAGGCACATCGATCCGCATCTATTCAGCCAGAAACAACGGGCGTGTGGGCTCATACGAAGCAACTTTCACCATCGACAGTGAGCCTCCGCGGGTCGCTACCCACACCGTTTCAGCTGGATCCCAATCACCGTCAATAGAATCGGAGGACACACACGCGCTGCTCATTCAATACACGTGGCTTGACCCAGTGGAACACATTTTGACTGCAAACCTCACAAAGCTAGTTGGAGACCAAGTTTTCATTTTTGACTATCTTGTCTACACGCCAGCGTTCCCCAACCTACACTCAAAACCAGTGTGGCAAGTCTCCGAGCTAGATCCGGCATTAGGGCTACTACCTAACCGCACTCTGGGAAGCGAAACGCCAGGGAAAGGGACTAGCCACCCCGTCAACGTTGGCGCACTAGCTGGAGGACTCGCCGGGGGACTGTGTGGCCTACTCGTTTGCGCACTAGCTATATTCATTATTATCAGGAAGCGAAGGCAGAAGTCCACGCACTACCCAGCTGATGGAGCGTTTCGCGCTAACGGTGGTGAGCATTTCAGACTCTATAAATTGGGAACCTCTGAAACAAACAACCTCTGGATATGCAATCTCAGCAAATTCGTATATCTCCCCCTTCGACGGCACAAGCCAGGCCTCAGAAAGTACTACGCCCCACTGGGTTGGAGACGATATCAAGCGCCCAGGTGTACACAGCAAATCACCTATTACTTTCACAGACATCACTCAATTTTCGAAGAGTGCCTCGGCTTTGGGACAGAATTCATCATCCCCGTCACACAACACGGCCAATCCTATCTACAGCAAGTCCTCCGCAGATCCGGCTTTCACTCAACAAGAGAGGTACCCCAACTCAGGTTCACCCCCAACATACCTCCAGTCTGCTCCATAGCACGGTGCCCAGTTCCCACCGCAGCCGAGCGGCTTATATATCTCAAGTACCTCTACACCTGGTAGTTCCCAGTGGCTGCCATTTATGCCTCAGAGTACGTTATGATCATCGTAGAACCATGGACATCTATTATTTAATATCAAACAATCCACTTGTGATCCCGCACACGTCGTAGGGCCTGATATGCACTACTTTCAGCTCGTTGTACGACGGTATCATAAAGCCGCACACCCATTGAGTAGGGGTAGGCATGCATGGCCACAAGCGAGCCAAAGCTGAGTGAACACAGCCAAACTCTCCATTTTAGCGCCTGCTTCAAGGTGCCAGCTGCCAAGATCGGTTGATGGGAGATGATGCGAACAAATGGTCGCTTGATCTTAGCAGTACTTACCAGCAACATAGTTACATGTATGTAATAGGTAGGACTTGAATGTTACCGAGACAGTAGTTACTCTCTTTTTTAATGTTGTCCTCTATGTCGTACTAGCCTCAAGTACATCGTTCGGGGTGCCAAGCTCAAGAGTCACCCATTCATTCGAGCCGGTGAGCTGAGTAAACTTTGACAAGTCGCAGCATAATAGGTTTTGTTGGCTCGGGTTTGACGGTGAGTTCATTTCAAGCTGGGGTGTCGAAACAGAAGCATGTCACCAATGGCTGTCCTGAGAGTGCTCCTTTGATCTAACCTATCGAACGGTCATATAAGACCCTACCATTGATCTCAAGGGCTTCGATGCTGCCCTAAGTTTGTGCTGGCTATCTATCGAGTTCTTCTTGGGTATCCACTCGCTTCCCTTGGACATTGTAGGTCGTAGTCAATATGGAGAAGCAGGTCTTTCTCATATACGACAACACATCGCCCAAGTTTGACTATACCGACTTCGAACAACGGGATATTGTGGAAGGAGCGCTTTTCAGAGGGGCGGGGGCGCTGGGGTCGCCACTCTACAACCGGACAGGGCTGACATCGACTGATTCCAACCCCAGCGATGATTCCAACCCCTTGCGGTACTTTCGCTTTCATTTTCAAGGTGTGAATCATTGGCCCACGTTGCGGTCTCCCCTATCAATCGTGCGCACTTCTAATGAGCGGTTTGTACTCTCTATGACTTTCAGGTACTTCTGTCGCATTTTTCGGACATTCGCGGCACATTGAAGGACGAGAACGTGGGGTCAGGATTGGGGAGGGCGTAGCTGCATGGAATATAGATTCGGTCCTTCCGAATACCAACGTCTCCATGCCTGCAGGTGGCAGCTTCGCTGCAGCGTCCGAGGATCCATTGTACTATACCAGGGCCAGCGGCCAGTGGTTCGCATCGCCCACTCTCCCGGATGACTTCCATCACATTTACTTCGAGTTCAGCGATTTCGCGCCGGTGCAGCTGCTGTTGGATTTTGCCGTTGTGGCTGGAGGAGAATTGGATACATACGACGGATCCACAAACATTATTGTTGATGACGATACGGTGCAGGAGATATTTTACTGGGGGGATTGGGCGCGGAATACCTTGGGGCCAGCAGATGGACAAACCTCCGAACATGCACTCACAAACTACCCATTTCGTAACGGAACGCGCAGAACGAGGACTGTCGGCAGCGGGTTTAGATTTAGATTCTTAGGTACCGTATTCTCTGATCATAACCACGCTTTGTTGAATTACCGCTGACCTTCCATCGCTCAGGGACGTCAATACGCATTTATGCAGCCAGCAACAGGGGCCGCGTTGGCTCCTACGACACAACCTTCGCCATCGACGGCGAGCCTCCACGGGTGGCAACGTACACAGTCACCGCTGCGGAAGCTGGGTCCCAATCATCATCGACGTCGGAGGACCCACACACGCTGCTTTTTCAATATGCATCGCTTGAACCAGTAGAACATATATTAACTGCAAACCTCACAAACTTAGTTGGAGACCAAGTCTTCATCTTTGATTATCTTGTTTATACGCCAGCGTTCTCTAACTTGAACTCAAAACCCGTGTGGCAAGTCTCGGAGCTGGACCCGGCACTAGGACGACTACCCAACAGCTCAGGAGGTGAAACATCGGGGAAGGGGCCCAGTCAGCCCCTAAATGTTGCCGCGCTGGCTGGAGGGCTCGTTGGGGGAGTGTTTGCCATCGCCGTTTGCGGCCTGGTTATATTCATCTTTATTTTGAAGAGAAGGAGGAGACAGGAGGAGATGCAACAGCAACAGGAGCTGCAGAACCTATCTGACGGAATGTTTGGCACTGACATTGGTGAGCATCTCGCACATTCCTGAAACGCAAGGTTCTAAAATATCCATCAAGGCCCGGCTACATTCCAATATGAAACCCCGAGAGCATTATATAGCTCTCCCTTCGAAAACACAGTCCAAGCTTCACCTGAAGGGCATGCGCCTCACTGGATTGGAGGCGACAGAAAACGCCCAGCTGGGCAGGACGCCCAAAGTTCAGTATCTTACACAAACAGCACCTACCCTACGCACAGCGACTCAGCTTCGGGACAAGGGTCATCAATCTTGCCACCCCATCATGCGACCAGTCCTATTTTCGTCAAGTCCTCCGCAGATCCGGCTTTCAATCAACAAATGGTTTACCCAAACTCAGGTTTACCCCCAACGTACTTCGAATCCGTTCCGCGCTAGCGTGCCCAGCGGCTTAGATATCCCAAGTAGCTCTCCACCTCATAGTTCTCAGCTGCCATTCGTGCCCCTTACTTCATGACCCCCATCGTAGAACCAAAATGAACATTTGCATTTACTATCCCTGACCCCATTCCGCAGGTCGCATTTTGGCATCTGTGTTGGGGTCTGCAACCTTTTGTGACCTGAATTTTAAATGAAAGAGAAGTGAGCCCAACCTACGACCAGGTTTGAGGAACTGTGCCAAAGTCGCAGACCACTCCTTAACAGACAACAGCTCTGATAAACGGTGTGTGATAGGGCATATCATACTATCGCGATAATAGAAGGCCAGATACTGTTCGGAAAAGGTAAACCTTGGGGGCGAGTGAAGGTATACGAGAGCTTACCTTAATAAACCAATCACCGCCTGTAGCACTGCGAGTAAGAACGGGATCCACCTGGAAAGGGATTCCTACAGTCAGATGACGAGCGACCGGGTGAATGTGGACACGCACGTTGAGATGTTGAAATGACCCGCCCGATACAGACCAGTCACAGCGAACCCAAGCACGGCAGATGCAACCACAGATCCAGCTAAGCTGAATACCAGGAATGCCAGAAGTACGATGACAGCGAATGCCACCCGCGAACGCCGTTCGTTGATGCGAGGAAGTTTGGAAGGCGCGGGGGCCTCCCAGTTGTTTAATGTCACCGGGGAAGCAGGTGTGAGTGGAACTAAGTGGTATGTTGATTTTCCATAACTATTCGTTGACAGTGATTGACCTGCCGGGCGAGTAGAAGGTGGGAAGCTGTAGTTCCAAAAGGCATACGCGCCGCAGATAAAGGACAGCGGAGTATTGAATATCAATGTCCAATAGAGGGTGAAACGAAACACATCTGAAAATCCGAGGTTACTATTCCGGAGATCCACTGACCAGAGACTGTACAACGCACCACTAGGATGCTGAAGGTATGCACCACCCGGTTGAGTCGGCTCGGAGTGTTCGATATTGAGTATCTCCAGCCCCGGATTGTACAGAGAAGGCCATCCAGGTGTTTGGTAAACAGATCCCATAGCTCGGAAAAGCGTGGACAACTGCGGGTTAAGGATATGCTGCTAGTGACACATGTCCTATGAAGGATTGTATACACTCCTTGTGTGCTAATTTCTGCTAAGAGTACGAGCAAGGAATCTGACGTCGATAGTAATCGGTGGTTCAAGAGCAACAAGTATACGTCACACCACTTGTTTGCCAGTGTTATGTTCCAAAGCCCTCGGCATTTTATCAAGTTGTCGACTATCAAAAGCTCCAGCCCAGGCTTCAAGATGAAGACTTTGTTTATCGAACTGTTGCGGTCCATATCCTACATTCAATTCGATCGTCGATGGAACAGGCTTAACTTGTCTGTGGAGCCATACACCCCATATGCCTCCGCCGTGTTCGTATGGTTGAAAGCTGATGTCAGTATAATGTATACTTGGCAACAAAGTTCAAATGATACATACCTATTTGGAAAAAGAAAGTTATAGAGCCCAGTAGAAGTCCAGAGAATGCCCCACACCATTCCACCACTATACCATTATAACACCAACCCCAACCCCTGAGCGAATTGCTGAGTCTGATTGGCTGCGCACATTTGCCTCAGGCTTGGCAGCATATTTGTAAGATCCGAGCGTACAGCCACTGAGGGATATTCTGGAGCACCAATCAGGAGCGTTTATTGGTCCGATGGTGTCCGAAAGTTACTCCAATTCTAGCCACTGATTACGTGTCGAAATGGAGTGGATTCGGTATATAAGGTTCAATTTCTGCTTAGGTCCATCCCAACTTTCCAAGTACGATAATCCCAACCCACCAAGCTACCAAATCTTTTATCACTCCAAATTTTTCACAAAATGATGGTATGCGTAGTTTGCCCGTCTTCTGTGCCGCTCTGACGGTGCCTAATTCTCGTAGTCCTTTGAAAGCGCCACTCCTGTCAACATGTGTGACAACTGCAAGTGCGGAAACGCCTGCAGCTGCGGGGATAGGTTCGTCGATGATGCTCACCACCACCACCACAATTCCATAGTTAACGATTTATCTAGCTGTGGATGCACCAAGAACCAAGCCTCTAACAGCGGATGCGGCTCTAGCACTTGCACTTGCACCGAGTACGTTCCTTTCTCATGATCATAGCGAACGTAGTGCTAAGACCCTCAAACAGCTGCCAGTGCAAGGCTGGTGAATGCAAATGCTAAACACCCATCCTAGTATCATTCCCTATCAAATTGTACATATGCCGTCCCTCTACCACATGCCTTTGACTCGGATGATGTGTATCTCTTTAAAGACCATTAGTACGGAATGTGGTCACGCACGAAAGAACCATTTCTCATACACGTAATTGTATATTGTGCGTTCCGATCCAAAGGAGATTCAGACACTTCAAAGCGACTTCCTGGCATTGGAAGTTGAAGGGTTCTTTCCTGAAGGTTACGAAGACGAATGCTAAAGAATCAAGATTGCCGTCGAGCGCTAAATATAAAACGCACTAACGCCGCCCTGACATCAGCTTTACATACGTACCCTTGTCCTGAACACTCAATAAATACAGTGAATCAAGCTCCATCATGGACGCGTGGCCATGGTCACTTGCTAAACCACGCACGCAGTTCGCACTTATAAATATACTCATCATGGAGTTCATGTGGCTCAGGAGGGCAACGCAGACGACTCCGGGACTCGTGCGAATCTGAACGGTAATGCACAGTTTTCTCCGTCCCGAGTTGGTACACGGGTCCAAATCACCTACTTGATCACGTACCTGAGGGAAGTCGCTGCGGATGCAACACAAGTGTCGCAAGAATCTGCTCCCCGGGGCCGGCGAGCAACTGAAGCTCCCTCGGTTTTGGATCGTCCCGGATAGCCGTAGTACGTAAAGCTTCCTCATAACAAGAACGTGGTGTTGAGATATTCCGGTTGACCATCTAGAATACCTGGCTCCTCAAGCCATGATATTGATGAATGCTGCGCCAGCGAGATTCACAGACTAAATACTACTGCGTGTTACAATGGGAGTAGTAATGACACCTAATATCCCTTCCCCCACTTCCTCCTCCTCCAGTCCTGAAATGTCTTCGAGCGAGGACAGCACGTCGCAAAGCACAGGAGACAGTATAAAGGACCCAAGTGTTCAGTCACCGCCTGGTAATTCTGGCTCTGTGACGAGCCACCACTGCGAGACGAAGTACATCTATGTACGCGCTTCACTTGACTCTGACCACCACAACCTACTGACTTCAACTCTACAAGGTTGACTTCGAACCGAACGACCCTCGTAACCCAACCAATTATTCGCACCGGAAAAAATGGATTATCACCTCCATCGCCTGTTTCTTTACACTGGTGGCAGGTAACTATGCATCCCGACTCACCGCTCCAGCAGTCAATTCTCTCTGAGGGGTCCATCTGACTCTACTACACCCAGGTATCACATCGGCTGGGTACAACATGGGCTTTCCATCAATGATATCGGACCTAGCGACCTCCCGACACCAGGCAATGATCGGCCTTAGCGTGTTTCTGCTAGGGTTCGGAGTAGTTCCGCTCGTAACAGCACCCTTTAGCGAAGAGTTCGGCAGACTCCCTCTATACTGCGTCAGCCTAGTGGGATTTCTACTAATGTATGTCGTAATTGCTCGGTAAGCTTTATCCTATCTTCATGGCGCAATTTATGGCTGCTGAGACCCTATATCTCAACCCTAGAGCGGAGAGCATTCTCGCAGTACAGCTCGGGCGCTTCTTTCAGGGTGCTTTTGGCTCGACTGGCGCAACGATGGTTGGTGGGACGGTCGCGGATATCTGGCCTCACGAGCAGCAAGTAAACCATCACATTTAAACAAATCCAGCTAAATTTACACACCTGCTCGTACAGACGAGGCCTGCCCATGGCATTGTTTTCGTTGATGGCAGTTGGCGGAAATGGGCTTGGCCCTGTAATAGCCGGATTGATCCAGTATAATGACAGTCTACAATGGCGGTGGAGTCAGTGGATTCAAATGAGGTGCGTCCTTCATAGCACTCGAGTCTCGTCTCGCCTTCTTATGAGCTCGTTTATTGCGGCCAGCGTCTGCGCTGCATGTTTTCTCTGTATCCCCTTAATGGGCGAGACGCGTTCAGCGATCATCTTGATCCGGATAGCAAGGAAGATACGGAAAGATACAGGAAACCCTCAATATAGGGCAAAGATAGAAGATGAACGCACCAGTTTGAAACACTTGATCTGGACCTCGTGTACCAGGCCTCTATGTAGGTATTTCCATACTTTGCACCTCGACGGTCCAAAAATTGACTGACGGTACCAGTCCTCCTCATTAGTGAACCTATCGTGACCAGCTTTAGCGTGAGCACCCTTTCTTTCTCGGTTCATGAGATCACCTGCTGACAATTGCTGCAGGTATGGATTGGTCTCGCATGGGGTATCGTGTACTGCATGATATCGTTCGTAGCCCTCGACTTCCGCCGCTTGTAGTGACCGGCGCTAATCAACGATTCCCATTCCCACAGCTCGGTTGGTTTGGTCTTTACAGAACTCCACGGCTTCAATGTAGCACAAGCGGGGCTGGGTTTCTTAGCTCTCGTGTGAGTGCATTCGTTCGTTTTCTGCCTTCGTTTCGCGATACTGATTTTCCTCACGATGGATGTTTCAATACTTTCAGAGTCGGGTCTTTAATTGGGTTCGGAACGAACTTCATTCAAGAATGGCTTTACCGGTAAGTGGTGAACAGCCAAATTCGTCTGCAATGAAAATTGGCCTCTTAAAATTTCTCAGTAAATACTTTCCAACCAAGGGCGTCGAAGCAAGATTATACTCGGCTTGCTACGCAGCCATCCTTTTCCCGATCGGCATGTTCATCTATGGCGCTTCTTGCTCTCCGTCGGTTCATTGGTCAGGCTTGGTCATCGGTATCATGGTACGTAAGAACATATGATTCACACTCCCCACACAAGACACATCAAACTAACGTGAACATGAGCAGATATTCCTTTGGGCAACATACACAATATACCTTGCAGTGTTCTCATACCTGGCCGACTGTTACGGTCCCTATGCGTCGTCTGCTCTTGCGGCTCAAAGCCTCTTCCGTGAGCCAGCTCTTGACCTATGCACCCAACCAATACCTTGTGAACTAACCTGTCGCCAGGAAACATTCTTGCGGCAATATTCCCCCTCTTCAGCCAGCAAATGTACCAGACCCTGACCTACAGATGGGCCAATGTCCTGTTTGGGTCGCTAGCGGTCCTAATGATCCCAATTCCATACGTACGCAGATTCGCCAATTATCCTGCTTCGTCGCATTGGCTTAACATCAACACCTAGGTGTTGCTATGGTACGGTCCAGCCATACGAAATCACAGTCGATTCTGTAAAAGGGTCATGGATGCACATTCGAAACCCGAACAGTCAGACTTGAAGACATCCAAAGAGAAGGTGTGAAAGCAGGTGACAGCTGGAGGGGGAATCTTTGGGATAGAGTTCATAATGACGCTGGGCGCAGGGTTCAAAAATATTCCTACAAAAGTCAATCAACTAATCCACACATAGATAGTTCCAAAACTATAGAAGCATCATTTAGTAGTTATCCGGGGTATACCCTTTGCAATGGCACCACTTTGTCACATCTAAATTGGCTCAAACTCGACGAATCGAGTCAGCAAGTCCGCCCTCCCAACCGTAACTGATGAGAACAGTGGAATAAGCTCCAAAATCCCGAGCATATAATGCGCAAATGGGCTTACACAGGCTATAGTATTCTTCTTTCGACAGATTTGGCAACGCTTGACCAGGCGGCGCGTCCATAGATACGCCAAAACGCTACAGCACACCAATGTAACTGGTGATTAGTACCGAACATCTTGTACGTATGGGGGGTACACACCTTCGGATGGATGCGGTTCCTCCTACGCTGCCGAATCCCCAGTCCCTCTCCAAGACCCAACGCATCATGCGAATTCAAAAACTCCTGGAATGCAGGCCCAGTATCGATGAATGCATCAAGCGATTGAGTCAATCGAATCATAGAGGGCGAATGCATTCCCTGTTCCAAAAGCTTCTTCAACCGGGGCCCCTAACGTGAATGTCCATCAGTCCCATAATTCTTGAGAAACGCAGAAAAAGGCTCACGAGAGACGGAATGTTCCTGCACCTCCTCTTCAACATCTCAAGAACCTTCTCAGGGCTGGAAAGGGGGTCCCTCTTCATGGCTTCCCTCTCGTTAGACCACTTCGAAAAGGACATCATCAGACAAGAACGAGGGTTCTCCCTATTGATCAGCGGTACCCAATCTCTCAAACAGTCCTCCAAACTTGTTGCCCTCCCGCCACCAGTACTGCCACCAGAGTCAGCCATACCGCCTAGGTCTATGCGGTCGAACGAAGCATTAACAAAAGATGGTAGTACCCCAACCGAGATCCCCTTGGAAAGTAAGCGCGAGTCGTATTGAGTGTGATGGATATTAACGTGGAAGTTCTTCATCCGAATAATGAATTCACGGAGCTCTTGCTTGATGTGGAAGAACAGGCACCCAAAGATGTCGCCTGAGGAATCGACTCCGTGGCGTAGCCCCGTAGCTTGAGCCTGGGAGACATTCCAACTTTGCAACGGTGATATATCGTCGGTTTTGCCTAACCAGCTCCCCAGAGGCGAGAATGCCAATCTAATGGTGCATACGATGAGCTATCATCAGGGTGGTATGGAGATTGAGATTGAAAGTCTGTACCTATTGGGATGCGTAAAAGGCCTGAGGTCCAACGAAAACGGAGCCAGCACCCCCGTCTTCCAATAGTACACGTGTGCCAGGCGGTGAGCTGGCTCCAGATTCGCGAGGATCTTGTGACGATCATCAACCCGCGAAGGATCGAGGAGGACGTCCCGCATTCTCCTCATCGCCTTTGGAAGCTCGTACCGCGACAAAAATGCCTCCAACGGGCGTTTTATCGCCATAGATGGCTGAGCGGAGAAAAGCTTCCCTCGCCCTCGTGTTGGAAAACATCGCTGAAAGGTCATGTCGGATTGCCTGGCAGAGTCCCCGTAGATCATATGTACGCAACGACGAACATATGCAGAGCCTGCTTCTGTTAGCCGGGAGGAATACATTAGGTGGAGCGCGAGTTCCGCGACTTCGTCGATGGAAGGTCCGTCCGTTAGGAGGATGTAGAGAATGACAAGGCTTTGGTTTGCCGATACAGCGTCGGGGTCGTTGATAAGGATGTCACATTGGCCTTGGTAGCCATTTGGAAGGGAGTTGACGGTTTGCATAAGGTTGCGGATGTCATTGGCACCTGCAGAACTGTCAGAACAGCAAAAATGGTTCAGGCATGCGTGGGGCTCACCTGCAAAACATAACTTGAAATTCTGGTACACAGAGACAGCCAGTCCTTCGTTAAGGGATGGCCGAAGGATGTCGTATCCCGGAATGCGTCCCCAAAGTCCGCTGGGGTTGGGTTTCATGTCGCAAGCTTGAATCGCGATACCTTCGCAATGAAAAGACGGTTGCCGACCTTCGAGAACCCAGTTTGGTTGCCATGTGCATTGATTTAATTTGCTTTCGCAATCGCTGCGGTGTTTCGCCCAATGCTGCCGTTGGCAGTGTCCGGAACAGTACTGTGAAGTTGGTCAGACGACTAGGGTAAAAAAGAGGATGGAGGGGGGTTGATTACTTTAACAAGTCCGCACTAGAGGAAGATCCGAAATCAGTAGTGCTCCACTGAACAGGAGGATGTATGGCGAAGCACCTGCGCACACGCCATCTGAGCAACGTTCTGACAACGTCCGTTCTGTGCCCTATCGTTGCTGCAAATAAGATGGGAGAGGGTTCTGCCTCCTGGTCCGGTACCCAACGCATATGTCATGTACGACTCCAAAGACAGAGACAGGTCCACCGACTTTCTTTCCCTACGCATCAAGCTGAGAGAAAGGGTGTGTCGGCGAACAAGAGCCAACATGGAGTTCCGGTAATCACTCGCCATAGAGATGGATGAGCTAGCACCGATGGTAGATACCAATCAGTGCTGAAGCGTTGAGAGGTGGCAAAGGTGCATCTACTAGCTTCGCTGCAGCGGTTTATAAGAGGACCTTAGAGCTCGGAACAGAGTTTCCAAGAGAGTCTGGAGAAGGGTCCGTCCCTGCATTCGAGGTTCCATTACGTGAGACGAAGGATGCTTCTATTCTCTATCAGAAGTCTGTGTCCACAGGGCAACGCAGCACAGAAGGATCGTGAGCAACGACGAAAATCAGGATTTTCGCTACTTCATGGTAAAAGATCTGCAAAATGTTTTGTGAAGCGAGTGAAAACGGAGGAACACAGGCCATACCTCCTGTTGTCATTCACCAGGACTTTCGTAACTGAATATTATCCCAGGACCTTCACTGACTCCTGATTATGAGGGGGGAGCAAATTCTCAAGTCCTCAAGGGCGATTTGATAGGGCTTGAATAGATGGACCAGCGAGAGTAAGATCAACTGAGATGCAGATGGTTTATCATTTGAGAAAAGCCGTGGTGACGATGAGCCACGACGAGCTGACTGTTGAGTTCGTCGTGCGTCGACGGGCGCGCCGATGCCAATGGCAGTGACTGGAATGTGTGACGTGTGACACTTTGTGACGCGAGGATCACGAGGGTCGCGTCTGTGTCACAAATCTTCCAAGCTTCCGCACTTTGCCAGCTAGCGACGTACACGACAACGGCGCGTGCATCCAACATGTCTTCACGTTCTAGAGGGAAAGAATCGAAACTTAGTGCGCTAGAGGAGCTCAAGAGAACTCGAGCAGGGGGAAAACGCGTGCTCAAAGTGTGTGCATCGTCGTCTGAAATGTCATTGATCTAACTTGTTTCTAGGAGGAAGATAATCAAATTTACGACGAGATCAGCGAAGACGAATATCGAGATATCGTCAAAGGACGCCTCGCGAGAGATGACTTTGTGGTTGAAGATGGCGAGGGCGACTCTGGCTATATTGACAACGGCCAGGATGATTGGATGGAGACACGGATGGATGCTTCTGACGAGGATTCAGATCGCGGAAAGAAGAAATCAGGTATGAATAGTGTATCACCTCAGGTACTACCGACTCTTAATCTACTGCAGTCAAGAAGAATGGTAAAACAAAGGCTGCAAAACCAAAAGCCAAACCCCAGCCTGCGCCGACCCCAGCGGCACCATCCATTGCCGCGTATCGTCCTCAGGTATCCGCAGCACAGGAAGAGGATTTCATGGCTAATCTTTTGGGAACTCTCGACAAAGCGCCTGTGGTCCCAAAAAGCACGGCAAAGACGCGCAAACGCAAGACATCGCCACAGCTCTCCTCCGATATCGAATCGTCTCCCAGCAAGGACTTTTCATCGCATCCACCCAGCGACGACTACTTCATGAGCCCTAAGAAGAAGCCGCGTGTCAACGATGCAGGAATGACCCCAACGATCGAACGATTGGCTGACCTCGACGTCCAAACCAGCTCCGACTTTGAATCCGGGACGGACATAGTCGATTATGATGATTTCTTCGACAACGACGATGATATTCTCATGGACATTGATGAACTCCCGAAGGTCGGCGTGAAGCCTGAACCAGAAGAGCTCAAGCTTCCCAAGAAAGCCCCCAGAGCACCGCCTGCCGCCGTCAAGAAAGAGGAAGCAGACACGAAACCAGCATGGCTTTCCATTTATGACTCTTTGTCAGTGTCCAAAGACGATGGCTCCCTGGGCTCCCTTCAGTCGAACTCGGCGGTCAAGGGATCTAACATCGACGCGCTTGAGCCAGACGGTTCACTCCGTTTCTACTGGCTTGACTATCTTGAACACGATGGACGACTCTACCTCATTGGCAAGCTGAAGGACAAGAAGACGCAGGCCTGGATGTCCTGCTGTATCACTGTCGACGGTCTGGAACGCAACCTCTATGCTCTTCCTAGAGAGAGGCGGATTGATTATGATGAGGACGCAGGAGAAGTGACAGAATTGGACGAAGTACCCAACGACGCCGACGTGCACGCGGATTTCGACGAGCTCCGGAAGAATTTGAAAATCAAAACCTTCAAGAGCAAGTTCGTTGAACGAAGCTACTGTTTCGGGGAAAGGGATATCCCTCGTGGCAAGACCAGGTGGATGAAGATTGTTTATCCATTTACACGTACGTGCGACGACATTACATTCCGAGTGATATTTCCTGACAGTGCATTAGAACCCCAGGTTCCGATGGGTGTATGGAGCCCTAACATTTCACATATCCTTGGTACCAACACAAGTGCTTTTGAGTTGTTCGTTTTGAAGAGGAAGATCATGGGCCCCTGTTGGCTGGAAGTCAAGAATCCGCAAGTCGAGTTCAAAGGGGTATGTCTGTTCCTGCTCTTTAATATCGCATATTTATTTCTTCAAGGTCTCTTGGTGCCATTTCGAAGCTTCTGTCAACGATCCCAAGGATGTCAACCCTATCGTGGAATCTTTAGAGCAACCTCCGCTTACCATCCTGAGCTTGAGCGTCCGGACGATCGTTAACCATCAGCAGAACAAACGGGAGGTCGTATGTGCGTCTACACGAACCTGGCAAAATAGTAAGCAGCCCATCACCTGTAACTAGCAGTTATTAACAACGCCCAGTACAAATCGACGACGGTACACCTCCTGAAAAGTTGCCATGCACAGTCCAGACCTTCATCCGTCCTCTCGATCGTTACCCACCCGGCTTCGAAGCGCAAGCCAAATCAAACACTCGCGGCCAAATTTCGACGGCGCAGAACGAGCGAATGCTGCTCAGCGTGCTTCTAGGTATTTCCCTCCCAGAATACTATTCCTCGATCATCCACTGACTTCATAACCTCCAGGTGCGATCAATAAATCAGACCCAGATATCATCATCGGACACGAATTTCTTGGTGTCTCGCTCGATGTTCTCCTCCATCGAATGCGGGATCTCAAAGTTGACCATTGGTCGCGCCTTGGGCGATTCAGGCGCTCCAAGTGGCCCAACATCGGGAAGCAGGGCTCAAATGTCAAATTTCTGAACGGCCGACTCGTGTGCGATCTTGCCAGTGATGCTGGGAAGGTAAGACTTTGTCCCGGCTTCGTTATGTGCTGACTGACACTTGCCTGATAGAGCACGATTTCATCGACGACGTGGTCCTTGACTGAGATGTGCAGTACCCAATTGGGATTGGAAAGGCAGGACATCGATCCTGACGACACAGCCAACTACCTCGATGGTAGTCTGAGTGGGGGCGCGAAGATGATGACATTCTTGCAGCACTGCGAACTGGACGCGCATTACCAGATGGCCATCGCCGCCAAGGTCCAGATCCTCCCTCTTACATGTCAGTTGACTGCTCTTGCTGGAAATTCATGGTGAGTGATCTACTGTATGCGTGTGCATAGTCACTAATCAATGCACATTAAAGGAATAAAACTCTCAACGGAGGACGTGCAGAGCGAAACGAGTACATTCTATTGCACGAGTTCCACCGACTCAAGTACATATGCCCGGACAAGACTTTCGGCAAGAAATCGGTTCCGAAATCGATCCCGGAAGATGAAGAAGGCGGGGGTGGGGGTGATGGTTCCACGAAGACGAAAGCAAAGCGTGACAAGTACAAGGGTGGTTTGGTGTTTGAACCTAAGCGAGGATTGTGGGACACCTACATCCTTGTCATGGACTTCAACTCGCTGTATCCGTCAATCATTCAGGAGTACAACATCGATTTCACGACCGTCGAGTCGGTGGAGGAAGACGAGGTAGGTTTCCTTGTTATCCTTGGATTTTGTCCCGAAACTCACGCGTTCTTGTTCCTGGTAGAGCGGGGAAGGCAAAATCCCCGACCCACCACCCAAACAAGATCTCGGTGTTCTTCCCCGGCTTATTGCCAATCTCGTTAACCGTCGTAAACAAGTCAAGTCTCTAATGAAGGACAAGAATGCCACTTCCGCCAAAATCTTGCAGGTATGGTGTCTCCGAAACCTCAACTTGAGATCCTCTCTGAAATCGGGACTTTTTTTCACTAGTACGACATTAAGCAGCAGGCCTTGAAGCTGACTGCAAACAGTATGTACGGCTGTTTGGGCTTCGAGTATTCGAGGTTCTACGCGCGGCCGTTGGCTGCGCTCACGACATTCAAGGGTCGTGAGATCTTGACGCGAACCAGGGAACTGGCTGAGAGTCTCAACCTCGATGTGCGTCCCTATGGAGTCTCTGATGCCCATGCTGTTCTGACCAGCCCCTCCCATATGTACAGGTCGTATACGGTGATACTGATTCCGTATTCGTTAACTCTGGCGTGTCCGACTTTGCGGAGGCCCTGAAAATCTCTGCAACTTTCAAGAAGGCTGTCAACGATCAGTACAAGCTTCTTGAGATCGATCTGGACGGAGTGTTCCAGAGACTTCTACTTTTGCAGAAGAAGAAGTATGCCGCTTTGAAGGTCGAGGACGGAACCAAGACTAGTGTGGAGGTTAAGGGCTTGGATATGAAGCGACGAGAGTATTGTGCATTGTCAAAGGATGTTTCTCAGTATGTGTGTTCTATTTCGCCCGGATGCAACACTGACCACTTGATAGATACGTACTGGGACGTATTCTGTCAGGAGACAGTACTGAAGATGTCGTCGAGACTATTCATGAGTATCTCACCACTCTTGCGCAGAGTGTACGAAATGGTCAGATCAAGCCGGAAGACTTCATCATCTTCAAGGTACCTTCATCCTCCCTATATCTTTGTACTCTGATAATGACATTGTCCCTAGCGACTGGGTAAAAACCCTGAAGATTATCCGGATGCAAAATCACAGCCTCATGTACAGGTCGCCCTGAGGATGAAGGCGAAAGGACAGTCGGCTCGCAGTGGAGATGTTATCTCGTACATCTTTTGTGCTGGGAAGACTGAGGGCGACGATGCCGCGAAGGGATCGCAGGCAGATCGCGCCATGCACCCTGATGAAGTACGGCGTGGTGGGACTGATGTCAAGATTGGTATGTGTATCTCTGATTTGGCAAATTTTCAATGTCCCTTGACCTCGTCGCTGGCGTAGACTACGAGTATTATCTCGCACATCAAATATTGCCTCCCATTGAGCGTCTCTGCGATGCCATCGAGGGTACTGATCGTGCCAGGTTGGCCGAATGCTTAGGTTCGTTCATTTTGTTCAGGCGGTTCGACGTTGTGCTCATTTTACATCCAGGTCTCGATCCTAATCGCTACCGCAACACTACGGCATCAGAAGAGAAACTCTTCGCATCCCTCGACTCCCAAATGTCGGACGTGGAACGCTTCAAGGAGACCGATCCGTTCAAAGTGAGGTGTAGGTGGTGCCATGCGACTCTGAATTTCCCGGTTCTTAACGACCGATCGGTAAGTCTGTCCATTTAATCCATTCCCATTACCAGTGTACCGAACCCTCCATTAGGTCGCGCTTCTTAAAGCATCTGGAGTGTCATGTCTATCCTGCGAAAAGCCGATTACTGGAGCAAGTCTTCAGGTTCAACTCGAGGGCCAGATCCGTGCCCATATTGCCAAGTACTATGAAGGCTGGGCGGTTTGCGATGAGCAGACGTGCTCGAACCGAACTCGATCAATGGGCATATATGGGAGACGGTGCTTGAAGGCTGGTTGTAAGGGAAGGGTCTCGTTCGAGGTTTGTCGTCTGGTCCCCTATACATTGAGTATAAACTAATAACCGATCCTAGTACTCAGATACCAAGCTGTACAACCAACTCCGATACTACAAATATCTCTTCGACAAAGAGAAGGCCATCAATGCCTCAAAGAACTCTCCAACCCAAGGTAGATAGGATCGCTTCGATTCCCTTCCCTGAAACTGACATATATCCGTTGCTTTAGAGGAGGTCCTTGCTGTAGTTGGTACACAGTCGCAGTTGTTGAGCAACTTGAATGACCTCGTTGAGAAATATCTCCAGCAGTGTGGCCGACGATGGGTTGACCTCAACTCCATCTTCTCTGTTCTCAAACTTACATAAACTTTGCATTTCGATTTGATCTATTACCTGCTGTCCTAATAACGTTTGTCCACACCGCATTTCTTGTATCATAGTTAGTAGTTACCCGTCTACATGTAGTTCTGTCGCTATCATCTCATATTTATTCATTCCTCATACTACATAATACATATGTATTCCGAAGGGGTACTCGCTTTAGTATCAAGGCATGGCGAAAAAGGTGAGTTTTAGTGAAGCGGGGCGCCTGAGAAATTTAAAGGGTTCTGACAGTGCCTTGCGCTGCGCCCACTGGAGTCACAGGTGTTTATTTAGATCGCAAGTTCCGCATTACGTTTGCTCCTTAATGCTTGCTTGCATGTCACACTTTCCTCTGCATCCCAATGACGCCAGTTGAAATGTAATGGTCTGACCCGAGAACCTGAACAAGTCCCGAGCCTAACGATGAGATCGGAAAATTGGGATACTGAAGTTAAAAATAGCTGCTGGTACTATTCCCTTCAAAACAACCTCATCACATTCACAAACCCGGGCAAAGAATGAAATGAAACGTATAAAAGGTTGTAAAAAACTACATACATTGTTCAAACAAGAAGCACCTGGAAATTCATTAGTACAATCTCCAGCTCGACATTCAACCTCTCACAATGCTCTCCTCCATCGCTCTCCTTTTCGCCGCTGCAGCGACTGTATTCGCTCAGCCTCCCCTACGCACCACTATCGTATACGATGATGCCTACTGCCGCGGTGGCACGAGCCTGTCCACCACGGTTTGTTCTACCGGCGAAAATGGGCTGCTCACCAGAGGCTTCACCACTTTCAACAGCCTCCCCAGCTTCCCCAGGATCGCTGGAACCTTCTTCGTCGAAGGCTTCAACTCCGCCAATTGTGGCGCATGCTACGAGATCACCCACCAGCCTCGCAACGGAGACCCTACACGATCTATTTTCGTTACGGCCGTCAACAGCGCCCCTCAGAGCGCAGGGTTCGTTCTCTGTACCGACACGCTTCTCGAACTCACCGGAGAAACACGCGACACTGTGCCTCCCAACATCCCTGTCGATGTCAGGGCTGTCCCCGCTGCCGATTGCGGCCTCTAAACCTGCATACGCGTTCCCTTGCTGGTATGTCTTGTACAACTGCATTTAAATTTACCTCAATCTAAGATACTAAGCAGAGAACACAGCGTAATAACGAAGTTTCTGTAGCTCCCCTGCAGGTTTTACACGTGCTCGAATTCTCTATGTACTATCCCGCTATCTGTATATTTTGAATGGATGTTGCTTCTCGCGTCCTAAGATCATTTCCATCTCATCTTGGGCCTTCCAGATAAAGCCTAAATATACTATACGGGTCGCAGGACGACCGGTGGATCAATCAGTTTCAAGATCGAGTGTTGGGCGCTAAACATTCTAACTCGAACAAAACGGCTCTCCCTTGAGTTGTCCGTCGGACAGCTCATGCCGAATCACCGTGACGATTTAATATAAATAGATCAACACAGAGTAGCTGCTTGATGAAGTCGCCGATCAGTTGCTGCGTATGTCAGGCAATGGCGAAGCTTTCAAGTGTGATAGAAGATCAACTTGTCATCCGACTGGAAACAGCGCCTGCAAGGGCGCTAGCATCATGCGCGCGGGAGAGAGAAAGGTCGCGGGGTTTTATGACCGTGTTTAAGCTCAGTTATCCCCTCAGAGCCATTCTGACCTAGGCAGGCCTATGCCGTGTGTGTGACGGACTTCGGAATCTTGGTATTTTCAAAGAAGCGCCTCATTGTTCTTGAGAAAGAGTGCAGCTTGTACTCACCAATACATCATAGAGTACGAAGGTAGACCCCTATTACATGGCGTGTGGTAGCTTGAGCTACCTTCACTGTTCACAGGAAAACATTCTCTGCAGGTAAGCGTACTGCGGTCGGATCCCCATGGGGTTTGATCCATTCTTGCAATGTAAGGAGACTCGGAGGACATCGTAAATAAGACAATAGAACAGAGTTCACCGAGACGCGCGTTCAACTCCTTTGCGGTATTCAAGGAGAAGCTGGAGTGTGGAGCGACTAGAATGCAATGAATGTGCGGTGGCAAAGAGCGCGCACCGTATATATGGATTACGGTCTAATCGCACAGAAGACTCGCAGTACGTATACGGCCCTCGTGTCTCACAAGCTCAGCGTCATTCATCGGAGTCATACCCCCGCACTGAAAGGAACTGACGTCCATGAAAGCGTCATGCGCAGCCCGTCGGTGTCTCTTCGTGATTGCTCGCAAGCCGATCTGGGCGCCAGAGTACAGACCTTTACATACAAGTTAACAGTCAGATTTGGTACCAAAGGCTCTACCAGCTGAAAGCCATTGGTAATAGGCCTGAGACTAAGGCCTCCGACTACGGGGACAGTTTGTCTTAAAAGAACTCCTAATAGAAACTTGAAAGCCTACAAGAGGTCCCCGTATGGATTTCTGTCTTTACGGGGTGATTTACCTCAGCATTGAGTTTTGAGATGTCACTGCAACATGTGGCGAGATTACATTATACAATGACCTTCTCCTAATCCTGCTAAGTAGACCATGCTACATCGAACATATTAAAATACATATGCTGGGCGTATTCAAGCTTGCACTACGAGACATGGCAGCAACGGATGCCGATTTAACGTTTAACACTTGCATTCTTCGGGCTTGCAAGAGCAGCTATTAAATCGCCGATAAGCTTCATTTAAGGTGGGGTTATTTAACAGCAACGTACTTGGTGCAAGTACAAGAGGTTGATCCGCAATTGTTGTTGTTGACGAGCTGGTTCTTTCCGCAACCGCAGCTAAGGTCATAAAGCTGAGTCTGTATGTTGTATGCGTGAAGGATGGACAAATACCTATTGCCACAGCCGCAGGCACTTCCGCACTGACAATCAGTGCACATGTTGACGATGATCGCGTTCTCTAAGTACTAAAAGATGCTGTCAGGAGCCGCTCATGTAATTCAGAGCGCAAGGACATATCCTACCATCATAGTGTTGAGCAGAAGCGAAGCAGTAGATCAAAGTAGTTTGGTTGGTTTGTAGTGCCCTAATTGGGATATATGGCGGTTGGGGGAGTTGTGAAAGTTGAGGGCATACTCTGGCCCTTATATACAATCGAAAGTTCCCCGTTATTCCGCGCAAGCGTGACCAGTAAGTGTGCATCCAGTCATCGCAGGTCATCGTCTGACACAGCGAGCCTTGTGATTGGTGCTCCTGAAAACCCCTCATGAGTGGCTGTGACATGGCTAACAATTACTACATACATATGTAACGCCAAGCGTGAGGCAAATGTGCGTAGCCAATCACATTCGACATTCAACAATGGTGGAATCTTCCAGACAACTCGAGCACAATCTAGCTATCGTTAGACGGAGGAATAGTGCTACTTATGTAGATTTACGGCAGCCTTAGCATCATTTTCCCAATCAGCTCCTTGACCTCCATGACGTGCGCATGGATGCTCTCCACACGACTTTCGAGAGTACCGATCCGAGCCTCGAGACCGGCAATCCGATCGTCTTGGGATAAAACCTTCTCGTTTTCAGGCTCAATCATGGTTTCTCCAGAAACAGACGCGTCCCCGCCCTCCGACCTATTTCCTGCGGAATCGACATCGGGATCAACTTTTAGCGCAACGAGAGGATGCCACCACTGGTGTTGTCCCTTCTCTTCAGCGGCCGCGCCTTTGCCGCCGGGCATCGAGTTGTGGCATACCGAGCACAGGTAATAATCTGTTTTCCGGTGTGAGTAGGAAAATATAAAAAACGACGCATATTTACTTTGACAATCGCGATGTACGCATTCGAAGTACCGCTCGCCTGAGATGTCCTCCTTGCATACTCCGCAGACATCCGGTCGTAAAGTTTCCTGCTCCGACTCTTCACGATTGTGATTGACTATCCAATGCTCTCCGGAAGAGTACTCTTGTTTGACGCGACCCAAAGCAACCGTCCAAGTCTTATAAGGGTAGGGGTAGTTTAGAATGGCCTTGATCATGTTGTGGTTGGGGGCATGATTTGCGGTGCGCTCTGAGTCTAACTCGTGGAATGGAAGTTCGAAGCAGTTGGAGCATAAGTCATAATCTATGCAAGTCAATAAATCAGCGAACACGGTACAGGTAATAAAGCTGGCAAATTACATACCTTTGCATTCACAGCAGTGGAAACACGCTGCGGTCGAGATGGTCTCTCCTTGTCCACAGTTATCGCAGAATGTGTTTCTGATCTCTGATCAGTACTACTCTCAAACAGAGCGAATGAGACATACATATGATGAGAAACTGGTGGAGGATCTCGGGGGCCCTGAAGCTCGTCAGGGACGGCAGAACCCCACGAATGTGGGAGGACTCCCGGGACCTCCGTGCCAAGATTATTGGATTCATCTCTAAACTCCTTCCAAGTCTTGTGCTTCAGTATGTCATTCGTATTTGTGTTTGGCGACGGAGGTGAAAAATCTTGTATAATACCATGGTCAGTCAATCGTTGATTGATTTCCTCCGGAGTCCAGGGTTCTGAGAGACCCTTAAGCGACTTCCAATATGCACGAAATATCCCCCCGTAGTGATCTTCGATAAAATCTGCGAACACAAACAATATCAGGGTAGAAGGAAGGGGTAAGAGAGTATTCGAAGTCTCGGATTACCTTCAACTTCAAGGCCCTTCTTTGCCGATTCATCTGCAGGGGAGGTTTAGCGATGCTCCCTATTACATACTAGGTGTGAAATGACGCTACCTTTCAGCACAGATATGCGCGAATGCACCAACACCCGTAGCGAATCCCATCTCTGATCAATTCTCAACCAATCTCGATAATCCACAATTTCCGTCTCACATAAATGCACCACATCCAGGATATGCTCCATGAAAATCATGCAAACTTGTAGAACGTACTGAAAAACCATTGATTCAGCACCTGTGGACCTTCAAGTTTCAAAATTGGAAACGCACCGATTCAAGCGCTTGATTCGGATATAACATACTGACAATACCCTTGCCATCGATATTATATCCAAACTTCTTCCAAGTATCCCTCATCCGTTCATCTTGATTGGCCACCTTGGAGCGCACACGCACAAGCAATGCTTCCGGAAGTTTGGAGAAATCCGACTTCCTAGGACCTCTGGCGAGTCTTTCCGGAAGATCGAAGTACACGGAGAAAACGAGGAGCCAATATCGATTATCGGGTAAAACTAATGCGCCAAGCCTTGAGCAAAGCCACCTGGTAACTTAATAGAATCTTACCTCGAATCTGGGCCTCAAAGAACAGGTCCAACAAGTGCTGGACTCGCTTTTGATAGATGTGAAGTTCGTATTCCCAACCTATAAACGGTTATTATCATTACACACAAATCTTATGACTATGAAAAACGACATACCAACGGCAACATACGCACACCACGTGGGGAGGGACCACCCCATAGGTATCTGTTTCGTGAAGGCATTGACTTCGCTGATCCGAATGAACCCAGATTGATCCTTATCCACCGCAACACTGATTTCTTTGCCATAATTCGCAAGGTATTCAAGAGTCCAGATATCTTCTCGTCGCTTTTGAAGCATCTCACTGTTGCCTGAGAAGGGACCTCCGTCCATATTTTCAATCGTGGGGGCTGTGAGAGGTGAGGCCTGGCTGTGGAAGTGATCCAGATAGTACTCATAGAGTGCGATGGCAAAAAGCTTGTTTTTGACGCAGAAAATCCAATTCTGACCCAAGGACTGGCTTAGACCAAACATTATCGCAATGAGCGGGTGTACGTACCATCTCTTTCCACAATTTCTTGAGATCCTATAATCGCTTCAGCAACCGACGCCAAAATGCGGCTAGAAAACAGCACTCGCCTCATGGTTCAGCCTATTATGCGGGCCCTGGAGCTGGTGGACAACGTAGTTAGCCGAAGCGGTGATCGAGTCCTCTAACCTCTTCGTCTGGAGCTCCAGCTTGTTCTCAAAGTTTTCAGAGTTCCGCCTTAGCAGAACATCAAGTGGCGAATCAATCTCCTCTACGAGGCCACGAACGACAATTCTCATGCGTTGCTTCTCCGCCTCAACGAGGCTTTGGGTTGCTGCGGCAGAACCAGGCTTCGTCATAGCGTCAACGTCTGTTGTCGCCTGGGTCTCGTCTATTAGCTTCTGGACCTCTTCAGCCTTATCCATCCACCCTGAAGTCGGCCCTAACTCCTTCACCCGCATCTGCAATCCCTTCTCCCATTCTTGTTGGGGAGTCAATGCCCGTGTCACGAGAAGCTCGAGCTTCCGATTAGACTCAGCTCGATCTCGCAGTGCATCCACTGCGAGTGCTGACTGCAGAGCGCTCTGTAGGGCGACGAAATCTTGATTCAACTTGGTAAGACAGTCCTTCCACTCGATTGATTTAAGAGCGCGCACTAATTTGATGCGTTAGGAATGTTTGTCGACGAAGGTCTGTAATTCCCGAGAGACACACCGATCCGATGCTCTTTGATATACGCATCAATTGCATTCCCACACTCTTTGATTTTGTCACCGATGCGGCAGAAGATTTCGTGAAGGGGCTGGCCAGGATTCAGCAAGGACTTGTCGCCCCGCTCCTGGATGACGTTCACGATACTTGGGAGAAGAAGTATTAGTTCCTTGAGAAACACCGAGTATTTGTACTAGCAGGTGCTCACTCGATGATGAAACGCATCAACTGGCACTGTGAAAACAGTATAGCCTCGATCCTCAAGCTATTTTCGACGAGCTCATTCTGGAACTCAATGACAGCTTTGAAGGTCACAAACACAGCTGGTGATTATCGTATGAGCACCCGGAGTCCAGATGATATTTTCAGACTTGCCTCTTGTAGCGGGATGAAGCCCTGCGATACCCTCAACCAAAGGAAGAAGGTTGCGAGCATGTCGAACGTAAGAGGCTCCATCCTTGGGCATCCGTGCCTTCATTCGTTGGTGGGCCTTATCCCATTCTTCACAACTTCTCTGGATGCTATCCAGTCGAAACCCGTTGGAAAAATCGGGTGTGGTTGGGCTGAAGATTTCTTTGCTCATTACAGCGTAGTGTCTTGATCGAGGAATATGATATCGGAGTGACTGGGACACTATATGAGCATGTGAAGAAGTTCGTTCATTGGCGCTCGGTGGTTGGGTGATCACCTTATCAGATCAGGAAGAGTGGTCACAAGTGTAACCAACCATGGGAAGAAGAACACGACAGAAATTCTCCGAAAGGAAGGTGAGATCAATGCGGCCTTGGAGAAATGAATTGGTACCCCTAACCGACAGGAACATCTCGAACGCCAAAAGATCCTGTGCAATAGTAAGCATCAATCCGTCACAAATTAGCGCTCAATGAGAAGATATAGATATTTAAGGTAGGGTCACACAAGAGCAAGCTTACCCTGGTTCAAGCCCCGAACCCGAAGGTGTGACGCCTTCTATCCTTCGATGAACCATATGTTGGAGGAAGCCCAACAGTCTAGGTGTCGGGAGAAACGATCGTTTATAACTAGCTGGACCTAAACCGCTCCAGCGGACAGTTCGACTGGTAACGTCCCTTCTGATAAGCCAAAAAAGTACATTCAATTTCAACCGGAGAGACGATAACTCCGTGACATGGGCACATGTATTCTCATAACCGAGTGGGGTAACTTTGCAAGTCAATCAGGAGACAGATGTTTTGGGAGGACTCCAACGTATCATCAAGCCTCTGAACCTGTGAGCAGCTCCACGGCTTCCGAGTATCGATCTCTCGTCCCTCTAACGATATCCTCATCAATGGTCCACCCTTGGCCTTCTTTTCCCTCGGGTCCACTGTCGAGACCCTTCATGAACCCAGCGCTAACCAGCCAATCTCGGAGGTATTGCTTGTCGAAACTAGGCTGCGACTTCCCTTGGGTATATCCCGCGAGTGGCCAGTAGCGAGACGAATCGGGGGTCAGAACCTCGTCGATGAGGATCAACTGTTTCGAGCCATCCGGGGACGATATGAGGCCGAACTCGAACTTAGTATCCGCAAGGATGACACCCCTTGAAAGCGCGTACTCGGCGGCTGTTGTGTAGAGCTTCAACGAGACCTGGGAAATTCTCTCGTACAGCTCCTCTCCAATTAACTTTTCGGCTAGAGGTGAAAATAGGGTGTCAAGCAAGCCGTGACATCTACAACCGAAATAGACTTTACCTTGCTGTGGAGAGATGTTCTCGTCATGTGCACCCTGTTCCGCCTTGGTGGATGGTGTAAACAAAGGTTCCGGGAGCTTCTGACTTTCGACTAATCCTTCAGGCAATGGAATCTTGTGAACTGTGCTGGATTTCTTGTACTCAGACCAGCCAGAACCTGACAAGGAATCAGCACACGTCAAAACAAAGAGCCTCATGGCAAACCTGTCAAGTATCCACGAACAATTGCCTCCAAGGGTACAACTTCGGCTTTCTTGACCAGCATTGCTCTGCCTTCCAGCTGATCCCGGTACTGGTGGACCTCTGTCGGCATCTCATCGATCTTGTCGGTCACGAAGTGGTTTGGAATGATATCAGCCAGCTTTTGAAACCAAAACAGCGATATCTTGGTCAAGAGTTTGCCTTTATCCGGAATCGCCTGAAATTAAGGATAAGGCTCGCATTTCACAATCTGGACCTGGACGCACATTTTTCAAAATAACATCGTAGGCTGATATCCTGTCAGTTGCGACGAACAGCAGGTGATCTGGCGAGCTGGTGGCGTAAATATCGCGAACTTTTCCTTTGGAAATGAGCTTGAGGTTGGGTAGATTGGAGTCGATTAGGGCAGACATGACGAAATGAATACAAGGCGGATTATGGGTAGATTCCGCTTCACTCGGAGGATGAACGGTGCCAGATTCCGTGGGACAATGCGGCTGATGCCGGCATGGATAGGCCCACCGATCGAACAGGGCGGCTAACACTCTCCTGTCGACTCACTACTACCACCAGCTTCCTCACGCTCACCATGTCCATGTTCAGCCAACTAAGTAACTCTCCAGGAGAAATGGTCAAAAGACTTTCACGGACGTTTCAAGGCCACCAACGATACTCTAGCTCCAGCTTAAAGGTTCCAAATCTGAAAGAAAGGAAGCTCATTGCCGAGGACACAGTGGAAGGCTGCCGTATTATTGGCAAGCCTCACTGAGTGTCGGTTCCGAGATTGATAGGACCAACGTGTATTCGTCTATGAACAGACTACTAACGATGTCGAGGACGGGGGGTGAAGAAGATAAAAGATCTAACTACCATGGACAGAAGGAAGGTCCTGATCATCACATGATCTACGATAAGATCATGCTGAGATAAGATAAGATTTAAAGGCGTTGGTGCGTGAGCATGGCCATGCTTACACCATTGCTGTGACCAAAAGCATCGTCAAAGAGCACAGCTCGCAGGGGGCCACAAGGGACTCTGCGTTTATACCTGAGCAGCTCCCAGCGCTCGACCCAGCAAAATGCCCCAACGCACCGCAGAGCAATGTAGAAGTTGTCAACTCTGCCTCGTTCACTGCGGCAAGAAAGCTTATCAACCAGGTTCCTGACGCCAAAGGCAAAATGTCCGTCTTGAATCTAGCTAGCGACGAGGATAGAGCCGGTGGCTGGATATACACTTTATCAAAAACTCAGGTGCTATCGTAAATATTCCACCTAGATACACCACTTATGATTAAATCACCCACACAGGAAGAAGCCCTATGCTACTCGTCTACCTTATACGAGACACTCAAGTTGTCATATTATCCCTGGTCAAATGTAGGCCCAGGCTCCGTGGCCGGAGTATTCTCCCCAGGCGTCGTCATATTCAAGGACGACCTCGACCACGGCTGTCGTGATCTCGCCTCAGAGGAACGCGAGGTCGTCTCGGTGATAACTGTAGCCGCTCCACGCGGGCCCACGCTGACAAAAGACAGGCAATCTTTTCGTGTTCCTTCGGTGCTGGAGGATCTGCGTGGAAAGATTCGCCTCGTTTATCGTATGGCAGCCCACAACGGCCAGAGCTACATGATCTTGGGTAAGACTGTTACACCTGTCTTCGCCGAGATGAGACTGATCAGTTTCAATGATTAAGGTGCGATGGGATGTGGAGCATACAGATGCCCTTCACGGCTTGTTGCAGAACAGATGAAAGAGATACTCCTAGAACCAGAGTTCAAGGGCTGGTTCCATCGAGTGGTGTTCGCTGTATACAGTCACCCATCAACGTACGAGACAAACTTTGACGTCTTCTCCGAAGTTTTCAGGGACACTACTATCGGAGATTCTCCTGCCTAGGCTCATAATTTCTGTTCAAAGACAGATAGCTGGAATTCGATATGAACGCATGTACTACGTACCCTCTTATGCTATTTAGTGAGTTACAACTCCGTGATCACAAGCATGATGGCTTCTCTCCTCGTAAGTCATTGAATCATGCAGGAGTGAAGCGACAGACGCCCTTCGTTCTCTCGGAATTCCAACAGGCAACTCCTTCGCATATGTCGCAATCGCATGCGCAGCGGCCTTTGTGTTATGCTCCCAAATAGGAACGCGCAGATTATCCACGGTGTCGCAGATGGCGTGGTAACAGACATCGTACGCAACACCTGCTTCGCCTCCCCACCTAAGACGTGTTCGATCAGTTTATCACTTCCAAAACACAGTGCAAACTCACCATTCTGCACCTTCCACAGTCTTAACCCCCGAGGCGCCTGTGTTTACGCCACCAACCGGAATACCCACATTGAGAAACGCATCATAGTCACTGCTTCCGCTAAACGCTGCCTGCCCAGTCTTCAAACCCCTCTTCTCATACCAGTCCAAAAATACGTTTTCAATATGGTCGCTTCCAGCAGGCGCCGGAGATCCAGACGCACTACCATCCCCATCAAGCACAAAGTACCCCGAATTCGGCGATGCAAGCATGTCGAAGTTGAGGTACAGTGCAATCTTTTGACGCTGTTCGTCCGTGAGCCGTTCAACGTGGTATTCTGACCCGACTAGTCCAAATTCCTCTGCTGTCCACCAGCCAAAGCGAACTGCGTTTTTGAAGCGGTACCTGGGTAGGTTGAGAGCGACCTCCAGGATCGAAATCGTGCCAGAGCCATCATCGTTTATGCCCTGTTCGTCCAGATATTCAGAAAATCAAAGTGCCACATAAACGAGAGAAAGTACAACTTACCGGTCCCGCAGGGACGGAGTCAGAATGGGCACCGGCAAAGATAATATTACCCTTGTCACCTTGCTTGGTAGTCGCAATTACATTGCTCGAATATCTTTCCTCCGAAAATGTTGTGGCGTGGATCTTGCCCACAACCTCCTGTCCCTCTGCCAACGCAGCCATCAACGCCTTGCCTTCCAATCCGGAGATACCACCAACTGGCACATATGGACCTTCAGGTCTACTGGGTTGCGCCAAAGTACCACCACTTCCAAAGCCTTCGTTGACATTGTTGTAAAGAATGGCTCCGGCCGCACCAGCTGCACCAGCGTAGGCAACCTTCAACCCAAACTCGCACTCTCCACGCAAGATCAGCGCAACGTTTCCTGCTACTTCTTGAGGGAAGTCCTCCTGTACCTCACTTCAACAACCAATAATATTCTATAGGCTTCAGAAATGAACTTACCAGTGTACATCCAACGTTATTGACCTTCACAAGCGGAGCCTCGATGTCACCACCGGGCCCATACGTAAACGGAGCAGTGGAGTACGTCTTCGCCTCTGTGGAGAACGATACATTGCTCTCCGAGTACGGCCACACAAATGTCTCGAGGTGGGTGTCATAAAACCCAGTCGCATCCAACAGCTCCTTGATATACGCAACAGTCGCATTATGGCCTTTCGATCCAAACGCTCGGTTGTTGTTGCTAAGCTTCGAGAACTCCAGCAGCTTCTCCGCGTGTCCGAGCAACTTGTTCTTGCTGATGGAGGCTTGTAGGCGTTCAGAGTCGACCAGGGGCCGGAGAGGCCTCACACCAGCCGCTTCAATATCCACAATGTCAACATCGGGGTCGGCGAATGCGGGGAATGACAAGGCCAAGGCAATAAGTGGTAACAAAACCTTCATTGCGGGAAGGTACAAAAGCTCGGAAGAACCTCAGTACCCCCGTGCAATTTATATACACTCTATGCATAAAAAGCTGTGTAGGGCGTTAGATGGGTCAAAGAAGAAGCGCTTCTAGATAGTAGACGCACGAGGGGCTGGGATGGCCACTATGTCGCTGCTGCAAGCGTCCGCGCCGGTATCAGGAAGTATGATGCTGTTGACCCTGTTTAGTGAGGTCTGGCCCTTCTCTTTATATTCTGTTACTGAAAGATGGGCGAGCAAGCGAGGCTGAAAGATATGTGACATGTTACTAAGCTCATTGCACCATTCGAAGACTCGGTGGATCAAGCCCAAGGCTCACAGGCGTAAGCAGTGGCGTCGAAGAAGTTGCCGATCGCCATCGCCATACCGCGTGGTACGGCCAGAAAAAGGCATTGCAAAACAAAGTCTATGAAATGCGGATCTGGGGTCAGCGAATTGTACGTTTGAGAATTTACAATAATGAACAGATTCAAATTTAGAGGAAATGGTCTGGATTTCAGAGCGTTCAATAGCTACTGCGACAAAAGACACAAGTCAAGAGAAATAGGGAGGATAATCATACTGTAAGTTATACAGACCCATTAAAGAAGGTATGATATAAATTTTTGCATATGGAAGGAAAAGGCTCGCCATATTTTCATTGTTCACACGGGAACGCAGCTCAATCACAAAGGGCACGGCCCAGGTAAGCAGTCGGAAATCTGTTGCACAAGCAAGCGTCAGTCTCGACCAACACGCGGTTGTATTATAGCCTCTTACCAGTGCATTAGAAAGACGTATTGGTCAGAAAATGAATTATATGTCTTAAAATCCCTGGGTGCTGTGGGATGGGATCTAGGCGATATCTAGGCGAATATCCTTTAAACGTTTGACGAGCTTCACTTGGGAGTTCTCGTCGAATTTCTTCGACTTCCGGCACCTCCGTCATTGGAGATTCGACCGAGTCGTCGTCGTTGCATTCCTCCCAAGGATCATGTAGGTCTAGAGCGTCAACGGAGGAATCCTTTGGATTGAAATCCTTCCACATGTCGCTTCCCAAGAGATTGCCTTCCCTCACTCCGATAAATGGGGGCGGTATGAAAAGCGACGTCGGTTTCACTGGGGGCTCAGACGTGGAGCCTGACTGAGTGGAGACCCATGCTGTCGTAGGATGAGAGGATTGCGGTGTATCTTCGAGTTGCGCCGACTGCAATGGTCTTTCATCTTCGTGTGATCCAGGCTCTGAACCCCGGCCGAGGGCGCCGTCTATCGCAGACGACACCAACTGCTGTATTGCCCTAAACCTCTCGTTCAACTCTGCTACCATTCCGGGGTTCTAGTGATATGTTAGAACGTAATGGCCGACGAAATATATGGATGAACTCCCACATCTGCGTGCTTTTGAATGTCAGAAGACATGGCCTTCAGTGCTCGCCACTCGTGATGACTGAGGCATACTCCATCCTGTTCCTCCTGTGTCATGCTGGTCGTGTCCATCGTAAACTTTGAATATTAGGGCTTGAAGTGGTGGCGGTCCGTGGTCAACACGTCCAGTCGGTCACCATCGGTGGCGCACGGGCTTTATAGGTCAAAAGAAATCCAATTAGCGTGATTACGCGAAGCCTCATTGTAGTAGAATGGAAGGGAAACAAAGGGCCTCCTGCAAGCCTGCCGCCTCGTAGTGTGCGCGTGAAAATAGTCTCACGCACTGCAATCATCATGACGCGTGCGGCGTGAGGGTCAGAGGCCTTCTCTTTGTTCCTCCGCTTTTAAAATATCTTTACTGCTACGCTGGGCAACGTATCAGTTTATTCTGACCTCTCTGGAATATCACCGCCATACACGTCAATTTTATGGGCTGCCATAGTAATCTTGCCAACTCGCGCAAAGAGACTAATTGTTCACAATGTTTCGACAGGCAAACTGACAGCTCGTGTTACGGTGGCTATCAATGATTATCGACGCCACGTCGCGACCAAGACAAAAGATAGTGGCACTTAAAAGCCATGTACATCCCACAAGCGCAAGGGTTTCAGGTTTCAAGCACCCCTCAAGGCCATCCACAACGCAGATTTCGCCGGAAATCTCAGTCGCGTCCCTTTCATTGGTCTGTACCAATTTACCTTTCCATTAAATATTACTGACCGGTTCTTGAAGATATTGAATGATTACGTCACAAAAACAGACTGTACGGCAGCTCAATGCCACCGCTGATGTCCTTTTAGACGGTGAGGGAGCTTTCCGCGTTCATTAGGGCTTGAAGATGAAGCTCAACTTCCGTCAGGGCTTTCTGATTTGGATGGGGACACGAGGGACGTCCTTGACGATAGCAGCTCAATTGGTAGCACAGTCGACTTGGAGTCTGACGTTGAGTCCGAGTCTGAAGAACAGTTCATTACAGTCGGGCCAGCGACACTGGTCACCCAATTTGGTATGAATATATTCCGACATCTGCAATCTGTGAACCACTCACCATTTATCCAGGTCAACCGAGAGACAAGAAACCAGATCGCTCTGAATGTAATGCTCCCCCAACAACCCCCATCCATAGCAACAATTCGAAGATTCCTGGCATTACGCCACAATTTCCTTGCCATTTTACTCCAGCTTCGACGAGCAGTGTCCTTCGTTTTCTTCCCAAAACATTAGTTCCCCGGGATCCTTTCCAGTCGAAGCCAAACCTAGCTCCCCACCCCAAGCGGAGGACTGGCAGAAAATCCAACTTGGCAGAGACCAACACCTCAGGTGAAAAGGCACCCCGGCCCCCGACATCTGCACTGATTTGGATTCAAATCGCCGCATCCGCAATCCTTGTCATCCTCGGTGGTCAGATCCCATATTCAGTTTACGTGGCATGCCAAGCTCGGCAATACTGGTGGTATATGGTGCTGTCCCATCCCAGCTTGCGTGTTATCTACCGAGAGATTCGACTGAACTGGAACGCCGCAAGCATCTCGCTCGCTTCTTCAAAGTGGCAATACTACCAGGTGCTCGAAAAGAGCATCATTCCGCTGGTCGGCCCTGCCACTGTTCTCGGACTGAGTGGCATCATATACTGCGACCTGCGACCTGGCTCGCACCGTTCGGTATTGGCCCTCACTGCTCTGATCTTCGCCTTGGTGGCTTGGACGGACTTTGGCGGGAAGGCCATGATCTGGTTCGTCCAGCTTTGACGAGGATTTTGCCGCTTTCTCGAGGCTGGCGCTCGGGAATGCTTTACCTTTCGTTTATGATTGTTGTGCCAACTATCAGTCGCTCTCATTCTCTCATTCGCGTGTATTGGCCACCCTATTTTTCTTATGTATATACTACCCTATGTATTAATGACAGAGTTTTCAAATTTAACTATGTAACGCGCATCCTATTCGCGCAGGTCTGCCTTAACAGTGCTAGTCCAAAAGATACGTATTGAGTCCAATAGAGAGATTGGCCTTGGCGTACGTCGTATGTCTGGGATGCGATCGACTTGGTCTGTGCGCACCACATAGAAGAATGGAGACAGGTATATAATGAAGCAGGGTCTCACAATAAGCCTGTAACGCATCTTGAACTTCAACATCGACTCTCAACGCTTAACTTTGATTCACACCTATTAATCTACAATGGTCCGTCGCCGTCTGTGTTACATTCTGCTCTAACCATGAGACCCTTAGATCACGAACTACAATATTCCTGTCGATTCCCACCACTGCCAATGTGGTGATCAGTCCGCCTGCAAGTGTAACCCGTAGGTTTCGCTGTCATGTTCTGGGATTTCAAGGTTTAACAATGATGGTCCGATTGTCAGTTGTATGTGCGGCCCCGACCCTGGCAAGGCGCAGGCGGCGTCCGAGTCGGGTACGACAACCACGACTAGCAGCAGTGGTTGCGGTTCAAGCACTTGCACCTGCACCGAGTGAGCTACTACCTAACCGATTATCTGAAATGATTTCTAATATCATGTTTACACTTCACAGTTGCAAGTGCAAGCCTGGAGAGTGCAAGTGTTAATTTAAGCATCTTCAAAGTGTTATCAAAAGACGTGGTGTGGGCGAGAAATCTTTTAGCATAACTAGTGTACTCACTTTAGTCCATGTATTTTTTTCGAAATTTCGTTGTAATTATCATCGTTGATGTCATTGTTCGAGATGCGAGTGGAGCTTTGTGGTTTGACTGGACTCCTTTCGGAGGTTATGTCTACGTCTGATACAGACACACATTTATCTCTTGACTCAAACCACAACCCTTTAACCTTTTCCATGAGAAATCAAGCAACCAGTAGGTGCGTACCTGTTGAGCTCTGCTAGCCTCAATAATATTTAACATTTGAACACTACAGGAAAGAACGCACCATGCCTTGGCCAAACAAGATAGCGAGACAGTTCCAAATTATCCCGGAGCAAGCTTCAGAACAGGAGCTGCACGGCCCATTCAACAAGCTGCTCAACCATCTGTTCCCGCCCGATTCAGAGTACACAGTTGTCCCTCGATCCAGCTTCGCCATCACAGCCAAGAATCGAGAACCCAATCCTGACACAGGCAAACCACCCGAACTCGGATTCATGTTGTTCGAAGTGCAGTACGAGAACCTTCCGGTTCTCATTGTGCTGTTAACAGCCCCAATTGTCGTCGATTCTCCTCTTGCAAGAGAGATGGCGGATGCGCAGATGAGGAGCCAGTTGGTCTCTTCTTCCGGCGAGTACTGTCAATCGTCATTTTACAAGCTGCAGCTGACGTCACGTCCTCTCCAGAGCTATGTCCCCTTGGGACGTTACGCGGTATCAGCGCGTTTGGGACCAAGCTCTGCTATTTCTCGTGCGATACGAACGCCTCGAAGCCAGAGATTTATCCGTCCGTGATCTTGCGAGAGTTGGCGAACGGCTTGGAAGACTTAGCACCGAGAGATAGGTGGTCGTCCGATTTACTGGACAGAGAAGGAGCGGCCCAGCTGCGGGAAGTTGTGGAGAATATTAAGGCCGAGTGTGACGCTGAGAGCCGCGACAGTGCAGCAGAAATCAATTAGCCAGAGAATGTGATCCCTGTAGCATTTTCCGATTTCAACCTTGATTTGTTAGAACCAGAAGCCCATTTTAGCCTTCCTTGACGACACGATGAAACTTGGGATCGCCTGCCTTTGCCTGCCACTGTGTGCGACAAGTTCAACGTTTGACTCCGCGCGACCGTAGCCAATGGCCGGGAAATGCCGCGAGATTCTAATTTCGGAATTTGATTATTTGATCCGTTATACTCGTGCCGTCAGCCCGGTTCACCGGTCAAGACAAAGGGTTGGCTTTTGCCAAATTCCATTATTCCTTAGGATTGAAAGGCTCGACCTAATGAATGCACCGAACTTACGAGTATGACTCTCCATAACAATATAAGAACTATAAGCCAAGGATAGACACAGAATTTGTACCCAAATTTCAATTGCCCGGCGATTCCCCCACGTAGGGAACATTCATAAGCCCTGGAACAAAGCGAAAATACGGTTTCCTCAGATCAACACGCAGACATTACTGTCAAAGCAGCCACTAATTTGTTGGCATCTGATGTTCCAGACGACAAAGAACTTTCTTGTCTCCTCTTTGTTTCGTACTCCATGAATGAGCTTTGAAGAACTATGTCGCAGCTCCATCCCTCTCCAGTACTCTTGACGTGGTTCGCCCTTTGTTGTCACCGTTGATTGACGCGACAAAGAACGTCAAGACGGTTCTTCAAGATGGACTATCTGTATATAATTCCGTGGCCGTCGACATGTCAGCCTTCAGAGTCCAGTACACTTTCCGTCAGCAACACCACTCACCCCTTCGTTCTTTCTTTCTATCGAAGCACCATGTCTGTCCTGGAGTACCCATTCCCTGTGGCAATCTGCGACCACGCAACCGTAGATAAAGTGGTCGCCACCATTTGTTCGCCGCCTTTCATCTTTGAGGGTCTCACCCATTTCATGAATCGTTCGGACGAGCTGGAAGGTCAATAAGTTACTTCAATTAAAAGGGGGATAAGATACTGATTTTTTGCTGTAGCAGCGTCCAACTATAGCGCTATCAGCGAAGGAACCACTTGCGTATCCGGGCCAGATATTCCAAAGCCAGAAATCGCTTCAGATATCTTCGCGGAGGAGGAGGAATGGAACACTGATGACGAGCATGTAGACATGGAACCCTTGGTGGGCCGCGCGTTATTTCAACTCAGCGCCAGGCGTTCTGACAATGGACCTTTTCTCAGTCAGTAGGATCGACGTCAATGAAAAGCATATTCTCTGCGGTTCAGTCGCATAGTGGCTTCCTCGAACAGCTCATGGAACACACCTCTTTCATGGAACGCCACACCGATCAGCACGACTGCCCATGCGAATTTTGCCAGATCGAAGACGGTCGGTGTTAGCATACACGTCGACAGCCTCCGTTGACGTTGGGTTTGATCGTTCAAAACCATAGCACCTATCCTGCCCTACTAGCATACACATAACTTACCTATTTCCCGAGCTAATGGATTTTACCGTACCCGCTACCAGCCCTGTATACTAAAGACATTAATTGTATACTTATACCTTATACCCGCCGCATATGCTGTTTGACGATCGTTAGGCGACCCAGACATGTTATTTGATGATGCCCTAGATGGTACAATGGGGTGCGTCGTGGGGCATGGGTTCCCACGTCTCGTGGTAAGTCCACATTATACCGTACGCACCCACCTACCTCTCTAGGCCCGCCCTGGCATTAAGGACTCAAATCTCACCGTCGTGACCGTTTCCTATCTCAATGCCTGCGAATGCTTCATTCAGAGGCTACTGCCTCACCGAATTCGAAGACATCCCCGACTTTATCAACCAGCTGTTCCCTGATCAATACCTCCCAGTTGACGTCGTACACTTAACCCAGAGGCTCGTTTACCACCCAGAGATTTACTCGCTTCAAACTCGACGCTGGAAACAATATCCCGTCTCCCGCGAGGCCATTCAGCACACCAAAGAGCTCCACAGATTCCTCAACTGGATTGCCGCCTGGATTCTCCGGATGGTCCAGGGCCTCACACATCAAGTGCCACCAGCGCACAGAGCTTGGCATCTACAAGCCAACGTCTACGACAAGCACGGGCTCAAGCTTCCCGAAATTGCAGTGGTGCAGCCGTCGGATAACACCCATTGGACCGCTGCCCACATCAAGGTTGTTCTCCCTGGAAAGGGCGAGTCCGCTGCCTGCGGGGCCTGCCAGCTCCTGTCAACCCAACAAAGCCGGCACTTCTACCTCTGTGGCCAGTTCAACGGCGACAAAGTGTGCATCCTCTTCTACGACGACCACAGGTTCGCAAGATCCCAGGAATTTAACGCTCACCAGGATCCAGTCCAGCTGGTTCGACTAATTGCTGGGTTCATGTTCGCGCCGGCAGAGCTGCTTGGCGCTAACTCGTCTCTGACCCGAAGAGTCGAAGAAACGACCGACTTGTCTTTGAACGAAAGAACTGAGGTCAGGACGTTTATTGGCGGAGACACGACAGGCGTCAAGTTCGAGGCCCTGCGGTGGCTCTACAGTTCCCCGAACTACTACGGGCGTGGAACGCGGGTAATCCACGCAAGAGACGCCCGAGGCATGGAGCTGGTAATCAAGGAAATCTGGGAGCCCTTCGCTTCTGCACCCACCGAACCAGACATCGAAACGGAGATCCTCTGGAAAATCAAGGGCATCGCAGGAGTTCCCCAGTTGCATGCCGAACGCATTCTGAAGACAAGCGAAGACTGGGGTAAAGCCAACTTGAAGATCACCGATTTGAAACCGAAGCACAAGTCGTCAAGGCCTTTCCACGAGCTGTGCCTGAGACAGGTCGTGTTGATCCCGTACGCGGAGCCGTTGCTCGCCTACAACAGTATCCCGGAACTGATTTCAGTACTTATCGATGCGCTGTACGGTGCGTGGCAATGATACCATTGGAAGATTTACTTACTCAGTGACTGTTATACAGCACATAATGATTTGCTCCTGTCCAAGGAATGTCGGATCCTGCACCGTAACGTCAGCGTGTCCAGCATCATGATGTTCGACCCAACAAAATATGGGTCCAAGCTACCTCTTCAGCACAACGGAATTAGAAATCGTTGCTTAGAACCATGGAGGGCAGGAATGCTCACCAGCTTCAGCCACGCCATTCAGCTCAACATCGGCTATCGCGGAGCGACCGATTTGAACTTCCTTCATGTGAGTTTTGCCAACACCCTTTCTACAGCTCGAAACACACTCACCGCAGAATGCAGGGAGATTATGCATGCCTCGCAGTCGAAGTCCTCTTCCGAGGTCCAAGAAGCTCGCACCAGAAACGACACGATCTCGAATCCTTCTTCTGGGTCCTCATATGTATCTGCATCGGACACGTCGATCCCGCCTATCCCAGACTTGGCGGCACACGAAACAGTGACAGGCTTTTGAAGAAACTCTCACTTCTACCAGAAGACCGAAAAGACAGCAGTAAAGTCGGCATTCGAAAGTGGACCAGGGTTGGAAACGAGCACACCTTCAAAACCAAGCTCCTTCCCCACTTCCTCCCTCAATTCCATGGACTCCGAGATTTGGCCTGCCGTCTACGGTCGTTGTTCTTTGGTGACCATAAGGACATTCATGCCTTCTTGGCTTCGAGGAAAGGCGTACAGCACCGTGAAGTAATTGCCTGTTTCGAGGATGCTGCGACCCTGTTGCAAGCACAGTGATGACGACCGCGGCCGGCCTGCTGAACCGTAAACTTCGGATGTTCACAGGCTCCTCGTGCCCAAGTCTTCCATGATTGTTTGTCGGTCTTCGCCATATCTGCCTTTTTTGTAGTTGTACCACACACTCATTCTGATTTTTGGACTATGACATTGTATCAAAGGAAGTCGCAATAACTAAAATTGTACAGTACTTGTCACGAAATGTATCACATATCGACGAAATGAATAGACCGAACACTTAAAACTCTCAATTTTCATCAACATCATAAGGGATCAGAAAAATCATAGCCAACGCATGAAATAGTATAGACTATCCATCCACAATGTATCGAATATCTCAAGAATCCTTGGTATGTCTCGACAAAAGCTCACTCAGCTTATCCGCAGCCAAACTCCTCCCACTTGCCTCACCATCCTCTTCCCTCACCACCTCCGAAATATGTGCATTCCTATCCGGAGAGAGCAAGATCGAGTACCTCCGCTGACGATTCGGAGTCGTCGTCGGCGTATCCTCCTCCCTCACCATCGCCACATCATCCTCGATAACCATCGATGCCCTCGCCGTGATAGGTGTAGTCTGCAATGCCAGCGCAGGCAGCGAATATCTCTTACTCCTCCTTGCCGTATCTTCCTTCCTCCTACGCGGAGAAGAAAGCAGGGGTGGGGCATACGACGCCGCCGGGGTAAAAAATAAATGCGGGTAGGGATCCTGTTGCTCGTCGGCCTCATCTTCATCTTCTGCCACTTCCCCAGATTCCCTCAAGTTACCCGAAAGATCTGCAGTTTCGCCGGAACCGGCTTCGTGCGACTCGAAGTCTTGTAGAATCTGGTGATAACTCTTGAGCCTCTGATGAGGTTTGAGCTTTACCACACCCCCTTCCTTCATATGGACCTCGTTGTCGCCCTGGATGCTCTCTTCCCCTTCGCACAATACCTCAGCGTCTTCATCAAACTCGGCATCAAGCGACGTGTCGGCACTGTAATCGAGGTCGATAGCCATGAGGGCCTGCGGTGCTGATTGCTTTGTGGTCGCAAGAGACGGCATAGATATCCACGCAGGGAAGTTCGACAGCGCAGAGATCGTGTCAACCCCGCTCTTTGGTTTATCATTCACCTGAGCTGCAGTGCTGGACGAAGGCCCCTCAACGATAGGGAAAACCGTTTCATAGCATGCATCACACGCTCTGGCAGGCTTTGTGGATTCGGCTTTGCCACTGGAATCGGCGATGAAGAACGTCTTTCCAAGACACATCAGTATAGAGGCCACAAGATCATGAAGCGCAAAAACTTACCCGATCAGAACAGGCAGCACATACACACCTACCACACAGACGGCAATGGTGTCTTCTTCGCCTCCACCCAAATAGTTTTCCACACCGCATACACTCACTGGTCTTCCCATCCGGGATCCAAATGGGCGGAACCCAGTGCTCAACCTTGCGGCGAACCTCCACTTTGTCCTTCTTGCCTTTAGCCTTCTTGGGCGATGTTGGCGTGAGCACCTTGTAAGCTTCAGCACCGACACTCGCCAACACCGATAGCCTCTCATCTGACGGGTGGAAAGGCAGTGCTTGCAGAGACTTGCGGATATGGTTGGTAGAAGACGAGGAGGTAAGTGTCGAGTTGGGGTTGGTTGCATTGAGCGTGATGAGAAGGTGGTTCTTGGCTTGTCGGATCAAAGAGACCCATTCTTCGCGTTCCTCCTCGGACGCTGAAATAATGATAAGCATCCGGAAGCGAAAAGAAGGGAGGGGGGCCTACCAGCATATATGACGAAGCTACCATCCGGACTGAGAATCTCGAAACGTCTCTCTTCTCCAAGAACAGACCCGACGGTAACCTCGAGGTCAACAAGGTCAGCCAGGCCCCTGAAGGTCCACTTTTCATCCGACGAGCCCACAGATTGACGTTTGTGCATGACAGGTGGAGGAGGAATTGCCTCATATTGCGATCGCCGCTTAAAAAGGACTCTGCTCAGAGGCGAGGAAGGTGGACCTGACACCGCAGACGAGCGGGACTGCGACCCCAACGAAGGTGGTGTAGCATCGGACCCCACTTGGATGAGCTCTGCCTCGCTCTTGCTGCGACTTCGGATTAGCGGTGGTGGTCTTGGCGGGCCAATTGATGATGTTGATGCTAAATCAGTACTGCAGCTTCCGTTTCCACTACTGCTCCAACCACTCATATTCCAGTCCCAATCCCACGAGCTTCCATTCATATCTGTGGATGCGAGCCAAAGGAGGCAGTCGGAGAAAAGGAGGAATTCCCGTGGCTTTGGTGGTGAGTTACGTTCAGCGTGCAGCAGGGTGCCCCGTTTTACCAGATTCCGACCGGGCGAGACGAGTTGAAAGGGCAACCCTGAGGTCGACCTTTGTAGAGCTAGGAGGGCGAGAGTTTGGGCGTGGGCGTGGAGGGATGAATTCAAGGCCAGTGTAACTGAAATGGCTGTCAATTAAAGGCTACATCAAGAGGGAACCTCGCGTACTCTTGGAAACAAGTCCATGAACTTCAGTCAACTGAGCTAGCTCTGGGTCGTCGGGGCCCGTGTGCTTGATGAGGTCCTTAAGGAGAAGTAGGTACCGCGGGCAACGCTGGACAATAGTCAACAGCCAGTCGCGTAGCTTCAGCTTTCCACACCGTGGGTCCGCCTCTTTCGTTTGTATGAATGTAGCAAATGTTGCATTAAACTGTGGATTAGGTTTCGCGGGTGTTGGCGGTGTGACCAGTTCCGATAAAGAGGATATGATGGAAGAGAACTGGGTGATGAATGGGGTGTAAAGCGAAAGGTAGGGGAAATGTGAGAGGAGTAGAGGCGCGATAGAGTCCCTGGACGTTCCTAGAGCAGCGAAGAAAGAGCGGTGAAAGTTCCAAATGTCGATAAAGTTGGAGAAGGTTCCTGTGAGGGTAGTGCGGCTGAGAATGGGCTCCGGAGTTTCCAGTGAGGAGATGATGGGGACGAGAAAGTGCTGTAGGATCTCAAGTTAGACTGCGTAGGAAACAAGCGCTAAAAAAACGCACAGAATAAATCAAATCCAACCCTTCCACATACGCCTTTTCAGTTTCGAAGAATTCATCAATTATCTTGCGTCTTTTGGCAAGTCGTCCTGCATCGTCGCCCGGGGGTTTCACGCTGGACTCACGTCGCCTATTCCTACGACGAGGAGACTCCACGGACATGGGCCTAGTAGGGCTCCTCAATCCTCCGGTGCGAGCATATATTCCCCTGTCCTCAGGCAGCGAGTCGATGGAAAGGACGCTGACGACCGACTGTCTGTGCAACAGAGTGGGTGCTGTAGGGAGCGAAATCCTTCTGAAGGGCAGATGTGGACCTCTGGGCTGCGCAATTTGCTTATGACCAGAATCAGAGGCAGGAAACGCGACAAACGGGGCAGTACCTATCCACCGGTATCAGTTATGCCTATGAATTCGATATGAGAACGACGAGAACATACCTGACGCCATACTAGCTACAAAGATAGCTGCACTAACCAATGCTATTTAATGCATCTGAATGGAACTGAAACCTATAGAAACAAGACTTGGACGACACAAGAAAGACGTCACTGGTAGTCAGAACCCAGGCCGCCCAATTTGGATTCAGAGCTGATGCTTCTCCCTCAGTGTGAACAGTGGAGCAGACACAGGCTTTGCTGGAAATTCGGTCCTCGCTGTTATCAAACAAGCTTCAGGCGTCGTGATAGTTCCTTAATCTGGGGTTTGCAAGCAGCACACAATCATCCCGTCCAAGACTTAGCAAAGGGAATTCAAAGTCCGATCGATCCTAAATATTTCGGAGATTGAAATTGAACGACAGTATATGTACGACTCGAACGGCCACCCCTATCGAGACGTCCGTTCATCTTGATGTTCTTCTTTTTACTATTTTCGTGCAAGTAAAAGCATTGCATTGGTGGCGAAAGACCAGAGAATGTGGCAAAACTGTGACACATGCTTATCCATCAAAAACGATGGCCACACTGGCAGATCTCCCATGTGCATTCGCAATTCAGCGACATAAATCTATCTCAGACCAAAGCTCCTGGTATTAATATTCTCAAGTCGAACGTCGGAATTTGTTAGAAGCTCATTCAAACGACTCTTTAAGTATTTCAAGCTTTCAAAAGTTTCTTTCAGCCAAGGAAACAAATGTTTCGGCCCCCGGTCTGTTGACGCTGCGAATTAGCTGATCCGGGAAGACAGCATCACCGCCCCTTGGCCCTGGCATATCATCATCATCATCGCGGCCATGGACCCTCAGTCAAACACAGAACTTCACCACCACCATCTGCATCCAGTGCCCGAATTGCCCAAGGCTTCGAGCACCCAGCACCCAAGTCTCGAATGGCCCGACGGGTGATCCTCAGACTGCTGGCAGCTGCAGCTTTGTTCGTCACCTTACACTTGTCATTGCTGGCGTTCAGAAAGTACCTCGAAACCAAGCCAACATTACGGATCCCAAATTTTGGCGGCCTATACGATACCACAATCACAAAGAAACATCCGAAGCTATGCTACTATAAGGAGTGCTTGCAGGGCAACTGGGTGCCCAGGGAGCCCAAGTTTGCGACATTGGATGATGCGAAGAAGGAATTCCCGCACTGGGAGAGGTGCAGAATTCCTGGACCACCGAAAGGCAAGATGAGGCCACGGGAGCAAAAGAAAGCGCTGGAGGCTGAACGTTTTCTAAATGTGACGAACTGGGTTTGGAAGCCCCGTGAAGGGGAGCAGATTGACTGGGATGCAGAGGATATTGTCGTTCGCATGCTTCAAATGCCCGGGGGGATCATATTTATGGGTGGTACGTGTTTCCTGGGCTTCAAAGTTTCGCCTGTACTGACTTTGGAGATAGACACTATCACTCACGGGCACGAAACGGCGTTCAGGCTGTTCCTCGAAACAGCTGGAATCAGCCTCGATAGCAAGGAGGCAAAGGTCAAAGGACGTAGATCAAACAACATACACGCTCATATTCTTCGCCCGAACACCACTATGACCACAAAACTGCAACTCATGGCGGGAGTACCAGACTCTCGCCTTCAGTATCCGGTCTTCACTTTCATCGAGGACCAACTTCTGCTCCCTCAGAAAGAAATGCTTGACATCGCGCGAAGGCATGGTGCCCCGGCAAAGTCTCAATGGAAACCCAGAGTAGTGGGGGTTGAAGGCTGGGAGAGCTACTTGCTCGACGTCACTAGACCACGTATAGGAGAGGGGACCACTGTAACTCGAGACACTGTCGTCGTATTGAACACCGGTGCCCATGTGAGTCTCTCTAAGTATCGACTCGACAACAATCGCTGACTGGTCATCCTCTAGTGGTCGAGAGGAAAGATTTACGTGCTCCCCGAAAAGGTTGCCCCCGCTGAAGAGCAAACCGCTTTGACGAACATGTACTCAGACATGGTATGTCGCTTCGTTCAGCACATCCGACGCCGCTTACAAGAAACTCTCAGATTAAAGTCGTTTTAAAGCGAATCGAACCATTGAAACGCACGACCGTGATGTACCGTGCTACCAGTGCAGGACATCCAGGATGCAACGAACAGCTTTCACCGTACACAAGCTACGCTCAAGCCTTTACCACAGAGGCTATACATGGCAAACGCGTCAGAAAGTTCTTCAAAAGCGTCGAAGAACGCAAAACGCAGCTGCGTTTGGACTGGGATATGTTCGACGTGCATAACATGATTTGGAAAGACCATATCATCGGTCAAGAGCAGAAGCGCAAGCTTGACACTAAAGGTGCCGCAAATGCCACCACTGGAGGTCCGAAATGGCTGTTTCTGGACGTTTGGGGCATGTCTTTGCAACGTGCAGATGCCCACTATCAGGCCGGTGATTGTTTGCATTGTATGTGGCTCCTATCTTTGGGTATTGATCATGGATTCTAACTGGCTTGCGTTTGCCAGGGTGTGCACCAAGCATCTATTGGGAGTGGACCCGACACCTGTACCATACACTGTACTTGGAATCCGAGAAATGAAACATCCTTCTGAAATCTCTGTTTCGACCCTGTCGCCGGTTGGTGATAATATAATACGAATCGCTGCACACTGCACAATTTTAGCAATAAGCTAAGCCTGTCATGAATGGTTCTTTGTCACACGCCGCAGATTGATTTATGCCTGCATTGATGTCTGTCAAAGCTCCTTATGCAGGCCCCATAACTCTTCATCAGCCAAAACTGCACCAGACTACACCTCTCCCCAACCTGCCCGCGTTTCAGCTCGCACAGGACATCCACAGTCAGTATTTGCCCAATTACAACATTCGCTCGCTGTTGACACATTTCTTACAGTATATGGCGCGAAAGCGGCAGATACTGAAGGTTGTCGCCGTCCTCGGCGCGTTCCTCTACGTTGCATTCTGGCTGCGCCGCTTACAATCAGAAGAAATCATATTTACGCAACTCCTCCGAGAATATCGCCCAAAAAACGCCGACCCCTTTTTGCAACCCCGAATCCCCCGCGACCTTTGCATAGAGGATGAGTGTCTGCACGGGCGCTGGGTGCGGCGGGATCCCCCATTCACCTCTCTGCAAGACTTCCAGGCGGTCTTTACATCCAATTCGAGTACCAAGTGGCATAGATGTGCGGTTGTACCCCCAGCCGAGGGGGTGACCCGCACCCCTGATGAGACGAAGAAGCTTGAGCAGGAGCGGCTGGTGGAGACTATGAATTGGGTGTGGATGCCTGATAGAGGGAGGATGGTGCCGTTCGACGTGGAGGACTTTATTGTTCGTCTGCTTCGTACCCCTGCGGGTGTTATTTTCATCGGTGGTGTGTAAAGCGTTAAGAATTAAGATTCCGGCGTTTTTATGACTGATCTATTTGTAGACTCGCTTTCTGCAGCACACCGACACGGATTCCAGGCTCGCCTTGAGCAGGGTGGATTCAAATTCGACGTGGCCTCACCCTCATATTCGGCAGAATTCGTCCCATTTTCGAATGCCAGCCATCTACGCATGCATATCCTGCGACCAAATGATCCAATGACACTTAAGCTACAACGTCGGGCACAGGTGCCAGATTCTCGCCTCCGATACCCCATATTCACTATATGTAATTGAGGACCACATGTTGATCCATGAACCAGAGATCCGCGCAATTACTGAACAGTATGGGGCTAAGAAGACGTATTACTGGTATCACAAGTTTAAGCGGGTGGAGGGCTGGGAGAGCTTTGTGAGGTTGATAGCGAGGCCGCGGGCAGGGGAAGAGCATGTCGTCACCGGGAACACCATCCTTTTAATGAATGCTGGTGCTCATGTGAGTAGACACCGAACCTTTCCTGATGGACATGCTAACCATTGTCTTGGTAGTGGTCTCGATCAGAGCTGGCGATGCTGCCTGACAGGGGAACAGATGAGCAGGAACAGTTGCGCGTGATTTGGTCCTATCAGCAAATGGTAAGCGTCAATATCTACTTGGCTGTTGCGTTTAAGCCTCCTGACGTATCTCTTCAAGGTGAAGCTGCTCATGAATCGGCTCTCTCCGATCCCCCGCATTTCCGTCCTCTACCGTTCGACCTCACCAGGACATCCAAATTGTGGAAGCAAGCCCTCTCCATACGACAACATTACACATGCCCTCGCAGGCGAACACAACGTTGTTCAACAACTTCTCGCTCCACTCAAAACTAGTAAAGACATTAAATCCAAGAAGCGGTGGGACTGGAATTTATTCAACGAGCATAACATGGTGTGGAAGCGCGAGATCGAGAAGTTGAAAGCTGAGGAAGAGGAGAATGCGCAGGCTGCTAGTGCTGAAACACGTGCGCGGTGGGATTATGTGGATTTGTGGGAGATGAATTTGCAGAGACCGGATGCGCATTCAGAGCCTGGGAAGGATTGCTTGCACTGTATGGTATCTCTCGTCTTGCTCCTCTCAACCTGTCGCTAACAGATCGTCTGTAGGGTGTCTGCCTGTTGTGCACGCGGATTGGACGCATTATCTGTACCATCTTGTTTATCTCAGGACTGCCTACGCGTCAATTTGATTTGGCTCCGATGGTTTCGTTGGTTCACCAAGAGGTTACAGCCACTAGGAGGTGCGGAACTACAGTCGACACCGTCTTAAACCATACCGGTGCTAACCCATAAACCGGGAAATCCCATACATTTTGAGATCCCCCACCCTCGTTCCCACCCAAATCCACAAAAAATCCCATAAACCCTTGAAACCCCATAACCCATACCCTGGAGAGGGGGTGGTAATCCCATAAATCACGCAAAAATCATGATTTTTACCCCTTTTGAGAGCGTGATGGTAACACGCGATAACTTGAATGCACATTTCTTGCGTTATTTTGACGGAATTCATATGATTTTAGCATCACCGTACCCCATATGTAGCTGCTCATGATG